>RANY01000768.1:0-17535 GCA_009805235.1 Neurospora pannonica FGSC 7221
AAGGCGGCGGCGGCGCCAAGGCCGGCGAGGCCCATGCCACCGGCGAAGACGGGGTTGTTGAAGAGGACATCAAGGTTGAGAATTGATCCCGCTGTAAGCGGGGTTTGCGGATCGGTCGACATTGTGGTCGAAGTCCTCTATTCTACATGGCTTTGCGGAAGAGGTTGAAGGCCGAAACGGGTCGGCGAGAAATGAGAGGCCCCGGGTCGGATGAGGTCAGGGAGTGAAGAAAGTGGAATTCATCCGATTCGGTTGACGTCTGACGTTTCGCTCGCCGGGAGCTATGCCGACAATTGAAAATTTAAGTGGGTCCGACAGTACGGTTGCCGGGCACCCGGGCTGCCGGTTCCCAAGACGCTATCGGAAAGTAGCCGAATGGTTCGGCGTTCCTCGCCGTGATTACCAACACACGCATTGGATATCCAGGAGCTCATCCTTGGGCAATGTACAGCAGCAACTACACTTCTTGAGCCTCAATGCACCCTTTTCAATGTCGGAAGAGATGAAGAGAGCAGAACCTGGAAGCGGATCGGCATGCGGTCCCCTTCCGGGTATCCTAACATGCAATTCAATGACAGATTCTTTATTATACATGACATGTACACGACCGCCAGCCCATTGACGCCAGCCAGGCTGTAACGGCTCCCCATCCAGTTCTGTCTCCCCAAACCAAGCTGCGCTCGCTTAACCCAAACGTCTGGGCTTCTTGCTCCTTGTACCACCGAACTTGAGGCGCGTAGCATCGCTGACACGCACGATAGAGCTGCGCAACATCCTTCCTTCGTTTCCGAGCAGGACCTTGATGACCGCCTCTCTGCCAGGGCCGAATCCTCGTAGGACCACCTCCATCTTCTTGATCTTGTTGTGCAGGTTCATCTGATGCATCTTGTCCACCACGTAGGCGCCCAACTGATATGCCGAGTCGTAGTGTTTGCGGTTAGACTTCTTGAAACCGAGGTTGCCGCACGAAAGGGATATGAGAGCGTCGCGGTTCGGCTTGGTGACGGTAATGTGAGTGTTGTGCTTGTGCGAGTAGATGTGGAAGTGGTATGGCTCGTCCTCGGTGTCCCTCAACCCAATGTTGGTCGCAAGCTTGTCGCCGGTCAAATCGGTGGGATCAGCGGCCATGCCGACAATGCCCCGAGTCAGAGACTCCATCAACTTGGCTGAGCTTTCGGAGTCGGCGTCCCTCCTCGCGGGGGTCTGTGAGAACGCCCGCGTCCATAGTGGCGTGGCGCTGGGGACGACGGGCTTGCTGAAGGTCTGGAAGAGGTTTTGCGCCAGAAGGCGGCCGGTAGAGAAGCGGCTCATCTTTGCGGGCCAAATGCTCCTCGGAGCTGTCGCGACGTGGGGGTGGACGACGGAGGAAAGGCGACGTTGAATGAGCCGGTGGAAGAGCGGTTGGCGCACACAATGCCGGAGCGAGCTGGGGGAAGCGAGTCGTAGTGGAGAGGCCGTGGCTCCGTGGTACGCGGGGCGCGGTGCGAATGCCGTGAGTGGGTGGCTCCCGTCCCGTACGCCGACCGGAAGTTCAAAGGTCCTCGAAATTTTGAGTGGACGGCCACGGGGCAGGCAACGCGGGCGGCAGGGGCGGCAGCGCTGTCACTTTCAGCAGAAGGTGGGCGGGCGGCATCAGACGGGTRGTGGGGCAGGCACWTTTCTTGGCATYMGCAACAAGAGTCAGACAGCGGGGGACTGAAATGTTTTGGGGCAGTTTTGGAGCAGTTTTGCGGCCGAGCGGGGGCAAAGAAGCCAAAAGATTTCGGGGGGCCAGTTCGGCGCGCATTGGATCGATTGGGCCATTGGCGTTGCGGCAGAATTTCCACCGAATCCATTTTCCCTTGCGCGCAAATTCCGAGTCCCGTCCTCGGCCCTCGACTGCCCTCCCGTCCGCCAACTTTACCTACTCCACTTCCGTGCTTCGACTTGTTGTCTGCATCAGCTTGAAGGCTCCGTCTCCCAGGTTTTCCCTCAGGACGGTCCAGCTGGGATAGCAAACATGAACGCATATAGGCATGTCCTAAGGACGTCGCCGGGTGCTCCGTTGAGAGCCTCGGCCGTTCCCCATACCTCCCATGTCAGGTCACCGGCGACCAGCCGGCTCTTGTCCAGCCGCGCTTCCCGTGTCAACACCACCGAAATCCGCACCTCCCCCGCCACGCCCATCTCCGCGCAGGAGATCCCTCTACTAAGGTCGCCTTTTACCCCCAACACGATACAAGCCCGCTCGTTCCACGCCTCGTCCCGCGCGCTGCAGCAGCAGGAGCAGCCCAAGCAGCAAACGCCAGAGACCGAACCCAAGGCGCAAGAAGAGTCCACCGAAAAGAAAGAGTCCAAGTCCGAAGAAACAAAGGAGGAGGGCGAGAAGTCGGAGGGTGAGCCCAAGAAGGAAAAGAAGGAGGATGCGCCGCCTCCACCTCCCCACGGCGACAAGACTCCTTGGCAGGTTTTCATGGAGACCATGCAGACCGAGTTCAAGCAGTCTCAGGAATGGAACGAGTCGACCAAGGCATTGGCGGCCTCCGCCAACCAGATCGCAGAGAGCGAGGCGATTCGGCGTGCACGACAGGCGTACGAAGCCACCTCTGGCACTGTTTCCTCTACGGCTGGCAAGGTCGTCAAGACCACCGCGACTGCCGTTGGCAAGGGTGCTCAGTGGACTTGGGAGACGCCAGTGATGAAGGGAGTGCGCAAGGGTGCCAACATCACCGGAGAGGTTCTCGACAAGGCGACGAAGCCTATCCGCGAGACCGAGGCTTACAAGAACGTAAAGGAGGTCATCGATGACGGAAGCAGCTCCAGATATGGCGGCTGGGCTGAGAAGGAGGAGCGCAGGAAACGCAGAGAGAAGTGGCTGAAGGAGTCAGCTGGCAAGGGCCCTCAGATCTTTGAGGAAGATCCCAAGTAAGAACAAAGTCCTGCAAGATATCTGGTCGATTTACTAACTCTTTCAGTGCCGGAGCCAACGTCGTCCTCCACAAGGATGCCGCCTGGAAGGAGGCATGGAGGGATTTCCGCGACTCCAACAAGTTCGTCCAGAATGTTTTCGGCTTGAAGACCGTCTACGAGGAGTCCGAAAACCCTCTCATCTCCACCGCCAGGAGTATCACCGACAAGATCGGCAGTTTCTTCGCCGAGAACGAGACCGCTCAGGTCATCAAGAAGCTTCGCGAATTGGACCCCGGCTTCAACATGGAGAACTTCCTTATGGAGTTGCGCGAGTACATCCTTCCCGAAGTCCTCGAGGCTTACGTCAAGGGCGATGTTGAGACACTGAAGCTCTGGCTCTCGGAAGCCCAGTACTCCGTCTACGAGGCTTTGACTAAGCAGTATCTCCAAGCGGGTCTCAAGTCCGACGGACGCATTCTTGACATCCGTGGCGTTGATGTTCTCAAGGCGCGGATGCTCGATCCTGGTGACATTCCTGTTTTCGTCATCACTTGCAGGACCCAAGAGGTTCACGTTTACAAGAACGCCAAGACTGGAAAGCTGGCCGCTGGTATGGAGGACAAGGTCCAGCTTGTTACCTACGCCATTGGCATTACTCGTATTCCTGAGGATGTCAACAACCCCGAGACCAGGGGGTGGAGATTGATTGAGATGCAGAAGAGCGGACGCGATTACATCTAAGCCCGCGTTATTTCCAACGAGCGTGTCTTTTCTAGGTGAAGGAGCACGCTTTTGCCACATCACCACTCGGCGTCGAGCGCCTGTTCATGTTCACTACACTACCATCGATTGCGGCAACCAAAAATACATGTATCATACCAAAACTGGGATCTGGTCGCTTGGGGGCCATTGGGAGTTTCGGAATCTTCGTCGCACATGTATAGAAAGGCAGGCTACGGAGCGGGCGCCATGAGCATTTCCAGCATAAACACACCACTCTGAATAAGGGCATATGCGATGGACCACAGATTGGTGCCATGATAAAAAGGTCACACTGTACAATATAATAGCGGGACTGAGGGCAGTCATAAAAGGGCTGCGAAGCGAAACAGATATAGGCATTTTGAAGCGATACCCGCTTTTTGTACAGAATGACATTGGTTCTTTGGATAGGACGTCGGTATCGATCCTCTGCTCGTGCTTGAATCATCTCGCCCTCCCGAGCCTCCCCCGTTCTGGTTTGTTGTCAAACCGAGTAACCGCCTCCAATGGACTACAGTACTTACTAAATCTTTCATTCAGGATTATATGCAAAGGCACCATGCGAACGTAGATCGTATACGTGTCTGGTAAACCCAGTTGAGACTCTTGGTGTCATGAATTCTCGAGGTTCACCAGATCTCTCATATGATAAAAGCACGAATACATGGGTCGAGACTGTCGAGCAACAGGATGTGGGAAAAATAAAAACAACAATCAAAATAAAGTCAGAGCATCGAGTACAATGTCGATGCAAAAAGATCAGTAGCTTTCTGAGGCTCAAAAGTGAAAAAGAATTGGATGCACCGCGGATCGAACGCGGGACCGTCTGTAGAGCAAGATAGAAATTTCAATGCAAAACAGAAATCATACCACTAGACCATGCACCCACGGTTGTTGATAATCTGTCCACATTTATACGTTATGTTCAACTTACACTAGCTGTTGTCCATCCTCGGCCCGCACTTCCTCCCAGCATTCAACATCAACTGTCTACACACAATCTTCGAGGTCGTCTGCGTCGCTTTTGTCCCACACGACCCGCATAATATGCCACGCAGCCACGGTACTGGGTCGAAGGGCGCGGCAGGTACACATTCCGGACTTGCGATGCTTGACGATGATTGCGACTAGTATCCGCCATTGCCGGTCATTCACGCACGCCGCCTCCCTTCCTACGAACGTTGTGTTACCACACAACACGCCCATACACATTCCCATCTGGCACGAGTGCCATTCCTGACTGGGAGCATCGCAACGCCACTTGCGATTTGTCACTTCCATTTACGGGGTATGACGAACCGCTGATCTCGAGCGGTCGTGCGAAGATATTCAGGTGGTCTAGATTCATTGACAATACGAAAGCTGTTGCAGTTGCAGGCCGTGCAAGCAGGAGCGCCGGTGATTGTACATGTTGAAGATAAGTCAACGACGGCGGACCGAATAAGACCGGGCCGGACAGAAACAGAGTCGAGGTTATTTTTCGGATCACCGCCGACGCCAAGGCCGGCTTCGGGGTGGAGCACGCGGAGCCCAAGACGACACTTTCACCCGGAACAGTACTCATTGCTCAGCCGCAGCAAGCTTTTGACGACGAATTCCTGTCGTGTGGTTAATAACCACAATATGCTCTTCAAGCTCTACTCTTGGTCTTGACTCGATATACAGGCCGATAGAGCACTGTCTCAACATTGCGAGACGGCGAAGTGGGAGTTTGCTCGGGACGACAGTTCGGCAGGGTTTAATGGGTAACTGTCTTCCCTGCTGTGCGCACCAATGGCATACTTCCGTCACGGGGTGCGACACGGAAAGGATGCTCGCCGTCTGACTTCTTATCGCATCAACTCCAGGCTCCTTGATCAAGAGGGTACACGTCCTCCGTACATATAATGTGAAGCATCGACAAAGCAGGGATGACCAGTATGCCTTCAATGTCATGTTGCTTGTTGAGGCACAACAGGCTGCCACATGGAGCATTATACCTATTGTTACTCTAGCTGGCTCGCTGGCAAGGTAGCAATGGTGATCCATAGGATTGCTCTCGTTGCTTTTCCTCCCGTTTTCTGTGCGGGCCTTTCTCCCGGGTGTGGCCGGTCAGACCGTCTCAGTCTAGATTGACCAAGGTGTTAATCACTTTAGCCTCTTACAAACATGATCAGGAATACCTATCGGAATGTACGATTCGGATGGTCCCGAGCCTGTCTCGTGGAATCAAAAGCACAAGTATTGTCTTTAGGTGATCAGAAGTGTGACAACAGATGCTCACCGAGACTATTAGATGCTTGGCGGAAATAATAGGGGTCAATTAGCGAGAGCAATAAGCATGTCGTACCTCAAAGGCGCTCTATTCACCCACTAAAACCATGCTGGGGGTCAGGAAGAAGGAAAAAGAGAATATGGCAACATAAGTCCCGTCGATCGAGCATGGTCTCATAAGGCTCTCCTGCCTTCAAGAACAAGGCCATGAAGACACTGCCAATTTGTGTGCCAATGCCCACATTGCGCGTGCCCAGGGTCTTTTGCACACCGTCTCTTTCTTTTTACGCGAAGCATGCCAGCCGGGAAGCGTGGGACACGACGGGCTGCTTGCTCCCTCCCAGACGCCTCCATGTCCGACCCACGAGAGATGGTGTGGAACAAGACCTTAGATGCCGCCGCATTGGTTCAGGTGTGTAACGTACAATGGCTTTGTCTTCTGGGCTAGTTGGCCCAAGACCCTCTTGACATACATATTCTCCTAGCCATTCGCGACGTGGTAGAATTCCTTTTCTAGTTGCGCTACTCATGGTCAGCCTTTCCACGTTTTGATGTCTTCGTGACAAACCGCCTTATTCCCTACTGTCCGGTGCCATGCATGCTCTCACACATCCAACCCTTCCTCCCCTCTCTGCTCAATAAGCCAATCTCCATTTACGCCGGCGCCTTGGCTCGACTACCTTCCGATATCGAAAGACAACCTAGCCTTGAGCATACGCGACATCAAACAGCTTTCTGAGTTTCAACTTTGCGCATTGCAAGCTTACAGAGAATCCGGCGTGGCACATCATTGCAAGCATTGGGACAACATATAAGGCGTCCTTGCGTCAGACAATCATAGTGAGGGCTTCAGTTCTGCCGCGCTCTGTAACACACTGTGCTCACCGTTGTCTCGGCAAGGAAGACCGACTCATAAGCGGGTTGTCCCGCATATATGGCAAGGTCCAAAGGGTCATAGACTCTCTAGATCTGAGCGGCTGGATGAGGCTCGAAAACCCAAGGAAACGTCAACGTCAGCCAGAAACAAGACATACGTTTATGAAAGTGCGACCAGACAGAAAAGGACGACTTTGCGAGACACCGACAACTGTTTTAACACACAGAACACGTGGAAAGGAAGCCACCACCAGAAGAAACGAGCAGCGCCCCAGGACAAGCTGGGAAACTTTCAGTTTGAAAGGAATCAGATCACAGACAGTGCTGGACTTTTGGCGTCTCTTTTGGGCCTGTTTTTGCGAGGAAAGCGTGGGTACGAGCAGTTCCTCAAACAGACCTCTGGCTTGATTATCTCAAAAGCCTGGAAACAAAGGTTAGCTCCAGTTTGTTTTCCGCTGAGGAAACAGTGGTTGGTCAAAGTTGGGAGCGGTTCGTTGTGTGCCAGGGCCATTCAACAAGTGTCTCTAGTGTACTCCCATCAAGGCGGCAAAAAGTACAACGGCCAGAACGGACCCAACATTCTTCGTTTCAGGTTTCGTCGGTTGGAAAGGCAGCAACGGGAACTTTGCCTACCCTCGATTACAGCCGTTGGGAGGGCTCCTTAATTACATCACCGGTGCCTCTGGCCCAGCCGTTGAGGTCGCCCTTGCCTTCGTCAAATCAAACTCAGCCTTGCAGCCTGATTACCGGAATCAAGAAGCGTGCCTTCCCTCTCAACCACCTGTTCCCATTATTGGCTGGACGACTTGGCTGTGCCTGACCTCGTGGGCTTTTTTGTTGCGGCGGCCTCGCGCAGTCCCACACCTTCCCAAACTTTCAGGTTGCCCTTTCACAAAGGAATGACATAAGCCTCCCGTCAGTTTCCCTTCACCCTAAACTCAGACGCGTCCCCGAACCAACGAATGGAAGCTCCCGGCCGACATATTTATTCAACAATATTAGGGAAGGTACTGCTGCTTCCAAGTGGGTTCAACGTTGTCGTGGTCGAACTGGTTGGAAACACGACTCCATCGTCTTCCCCTCCATTTCTTCTTCGACTACCACCATTTCCGGACTTCTAGCCAGAAGCTGTCCGGTACCGCGACGATAATTTTCGGGCGCAACCAGCTGGCCTTGTTGACCATCCTTCAATACTTACGATCTCAGAAACGAACTTGGGCCACCAGGTAGACTTCCACCCCCCAGCGAAATTCTCACGAACTGTTCGTCAGGGAAAGCTAACGAAGGACGACAGATCAGTTGTGCTTACCCACCCACACAACCTGCCTTGCTTGGCCGAATACACACCACTTACCATCACCACGACAGCACACCAGCCGCATTGCCTCCAGGAGCGTCTCAGCCAACGCTCATCTGTTCG
This sequence comes from Neurospora pannonica FGSC 7221, assembly GCA_009805235.1. NCBI lineage: Eukaryota > Fungi > Ascomycota > Sordariomycetes > Sordariales > Sordariaceae > Neurospora > Neurospora pannonica. Next base: position 8,201 of record RANY01000768.1, read on the forward strand.
TCCAAAAAATGCCGGACCCGGAGGACGGCAGCATGGCCCATGCCGGCCTTGATCCTCGGGTCAAACAGGCATTGTTCTGTCTTCATTACGGTTATCCTACGGCCGTTTTTGCCTACTACATTATTTCGACAACGCTAGCTGTGTGCACCCTGCAAACAAAATCAGCACAAGAAAACCATGGTCGCCGACGTTTTATACTCTGGCTGCTCGTGTTCATCATCCTCACATACGTCATGCAGCTCATTGATTTGGGTATCAGGTCCTTCATCCAACACAGACTCCCTGCCGAGCAAGATGTTACCATTGGCCTCCTTTCCTGTATTCTGATGTTTGGCGTCGAGTTCGCTGGACTCGTACACTCAAAAGCCCCCGTGTGGTACCCCTTCATTGGATCGTTCGTCATGGCATTGCTTTTCGAGCCCCTGATTGCGGCCCTGTCTTTCCTTGCTCGACCGCCATCCACCCTGACTTATTCCGATATCTTCAGCATCTCCACCATCGCCGCCCGGTACCTTGCTCTTACCCTAGCAGTAGCGGCTCACATTGAAGCTACTTGCAGCTTCAGGCGGGAGAAGGGTACTGATGCCGAGAGACAAGGGTTGCTGAAGGCATCGAATAGCAGTTCGACCACCGAGGTATCCGCCAACCAAGACGGCGAGAACTCTACTAATGGCTATGGATCTACCTCGGCAAATTCAACCGACGAAAGCTCATCCCCTTCGAATGATCGCGTTGAATCCCCTTACGAACGACGACAGCGACAGGCAGCCGAGTTGATGGAGAAACGCTTGAAAGAGAAAGGAAACTGGGTAACCTACGCCAAGAGCTTCATGGTTCGTTTTCAACGATTTCGCTCAAAGCCACTTGCTCATAATGCTGACGATTCGTTTAGATCTTCTTTCCGTATGTCTGGCCCGTCGGCAACCGAGGGCTCCAGCTCCGAGTCTTTCTCGTTGGCTGCTGCTTGCTTGCCATGAACTTCATCCATGTCCTGATTCCACGACAAATAGGCATTGTCATGGACAGTCTTGGGGGAGTCAATCACAAGGATCCATGGACACAAGTTCTCATTTTTGCAGGCCTCAAGCTCATTGCCTCCGAGGCTGGCATTTCGCTGTTGCGCCAGTGGTTATGGATTCCAGTTGAGAGCTACTCCACGTCTCGCATCTCCACGGCTGCATATTCGCATGTCCTCAACTTATCTTCCGATTTCCACGATTCCAAGAGCTGTTCAGATGTCGAGATGGCGATCATGTCGGGTTCCAACATATCAAATATGCTCGAGTCTATATGTTTTCAAGCTATTCCCATGCTCATCGACATGGGAGTTGCGTTTATCTACCTCTCGGTCACATTCGGCCCCTACGAGGGTTTCATCACCATTGCGACAGCAACCGTCTTCTGTTATATCACGACGATCATGTTGTCAGGACTAAAGGAGGTTCGAAAGAGCCAAGTGAGCGCTTACTTTGAGGAGCATTACGTCCGTCATGCCGGGATCCAGGGCTGGTCAACTGTCAGCTCTTTCAATCAGATCGGGCACGAGGAAACCCGCTATTCGAACGCTGTTAACAACAACGTGGGGCATTTTCGGAGAGTCCTTCTGGGGTACTATCTGGCTTATGCGTTCCAGTCCATGGTTTTGCTTTGCGGTCTTCTAGCTGGGGCTTTCCTTGCTGTGAGCCAGATTACACAAGGGCAAGCGACTCCAGGCCAGTTCGTGATGTTGCTGACCTACTGGTCTCAGTTGGTTTCCCCGCTCACCTTCTTTGCTTCGCTTGGGAAGAGCATTTCGGGTGATCTGATTCGCGCTGAGTCCCTATTGGAAATCATGCAAATGAAGCCGACTGTCCTCAGCAAAGAAGGGGCACCGCCACTCGACTTTCAAGGAGGACATGTTCAATTCGAGAACGTATCCTTTTCCTACGACAAGAAAAAACCGATATTGAAGAACGTCAACTTTCAGGCAGCTCCTGGGACAAGTGTGGCTTTCGTGGGGGCTACAGGAGCGGGCAAATCAACTATGCTCAAGCTTCTCGACCGCTTCTACGATGTAACTGGTGGCTCAATCAAGATTGATGGGCAAGATATTCGGGACGTTGATCTGTTTAGGTAAGTATCCATAGCGAATATCTGTTGGGCCGAGGAGCTAATACAACGCGTAGCTTACGAGCCCAAATCGGCGTCGTACCGCAGAACCCTATTCTATTTGATGACACAATCATGAACAATGTTCGCTACGCAAAGCTTACAGCCACTGATGAAGAGGTTCACGAAGCTTGCAAGGCAGCCAGCATCCACGAGCAAATCCTGACCTTCACAGACGGTGAGTTAGATAATCTGGCCTGCGGGATTGAGTCTTTGAAGCTAATAGTGTCATAGGCTACCAGACCCGTGTCGGCGATCGTGGTGTCAAACTCTCCGGCGGCGAATTGCAACGGGTGGCTATCGCGCGCGCCATCCTCAAGAGGCCTGCCATTGTATTGCTTGATGAAGCCACGTCTGCAGTCGATACCGAGACGGAGCAAAAGATTCAGGAGGCACTTGGTACGCTGTGCAAAGGACGCACGACGTTCATTGTTGCGTATGTTTTGACATAATGATCACCATTGTGTGCCATACTAACGGAGACTTAGGCATCGACTATCCACTATCATGAACGCCGACAAGATTATGGTCGTTACCGGCGGAGAGATCGTGGAGGAGGGAAGCCACGAAGACTTGATCCGAGCAAATGGGAAGTATGCCGAGCTTTGGTCCAAGCAGATCTTCATCAAACCGAAAGTGAAGGACGCTACTGAGGCCAAGCTGGCGTCAGTAAAGAAGACCTCAGGCATTGTCAATGACTTGACCCCTGACAAAACCAAGTCGGAACTGGTGAAAGTCAAGAGCTCTACGGCGCTGAAGGTTAGACCTGCTAACCAGCAGGATTCTCCGGCAACCGAGACAAAGGACACTCCAAGCCATCAGAAAGAGGTATAGATCAACCAATTATGTATTATTCTTACTTTAAGCATGATACATCCTTGGCTGTTTCTAACCATATTCCGGTGTAGCATTTGAAGTTGAACCCTGCTGCTCCAACCTTCACACCTCGATCGGTCGCTGCGTCGTCGCCGCGGGTCACTATGAGTCCGATGAGACTGAATTGCAACAGCGGAGACTACCTCGAGAACATGCCGCCACCCAGTCCTGCTGGGATCGCTCCGGCCCAACTGATGCAACACTTCCCTTCTCCGATCATGATGGTCGCAGCGCCGTATCAGTTATTCCAGACTATACAGCCTCCCGCAAAGGCCGGGTGCAGTACAGAAGGATATTCAAAGTCTACGACCGCGACAGGCGAAGAGGAAACTAGCTCTCAGACTGGGCCATCCGGGGGAGCTGCTCCTAGTTATGGGGGACTAAAGTGCCCTGTTTATTCTCGAAGGATTCAATCGAAGAGCGAACCATTGGGACCAAGTGTCTCTCCAAGCGTCTGATTTCTAGAAAGGCGCTGCATCATTGTGCCTTTTCTCTCGAACATGGGCACTATGCTTATTCCTTTCACTTGTACCAGACGGCCGCGCATCATATTACCAGGTTTTAATGACTAGCCATGAGCAGCACAATCATAGATAATGATCAGTTCAGTACGGAGGGTTGTTAGTATACACCGGGCAGATAGACGGTTAGATGGCTGTCGTTCTCGTCCAATAAATAGTCTTATTCCCATGTTTTCATCCAATTCAACGAGTTTTCTTAACCCCGAGTCTCACAAGAACGAGGACTCTTTCGGCAATTCAATGCATTGAATGTGCAAAACTGATGTGCATCGTCGCACTCAAGCCATATAGGTCTCTTGAAGGTTCGACAACCGCATCTCTTTCGATCAAGTTCTAAACAGGGTTTCCTCCCCAGATCTTTCAACAATAGCGGGTTTAGCTCAGTTGGGAGAGCGTCAGACTGAAGTCCACTTCACTCATAAATCTGAAGGTCGTGTGTTCGATCCACACAAACCGCAATATCTTATCTTTTTGAATGTTACTCGAGGTGTTTCGGGTGGGTATTCTCCTTTTTACAGGGAAGGAGGGGGTGGATGTCAGGGTTGATGATGATGATGTCAGGGTTAGGGGTGGTGAGACTCTCCTGTGAACAACGAACGGTTTGTTTTGCCGGATACTTCCTTCAACCAGTTCGTCTCTCCTTTCTTTTCTTCTTTTTTCTTCTTCTCTTTTTCATTTTGGGTCACCCCTCCACTGACCATACTTGAATGATCAATGGTGATTAGTTTTAACGGTGAGGAATCGGCTGTGTGAAGAGCTGGTGTAAATATGTCCGAAGACTTATCGGCGTTAAGGCTAGCTTTCGACCAATCAACGTCGTTTCTTCATGATTGACCATATCGGCGTTAGCACTTACACACCACCTCACCGGCAGTGTTTCATCCTCTCTTCTACCCCGACGACTAATGATGACGACCTTCTCGAGAGGCATGTCGCTTTGCTGTGAATCCATTCCCAATGGCACACCAACCAAATGATTGAGCTTAAGTCCGTCGGCAGCTCGTTCGGGCTAGTGTCTCGGACGGTGTTTAGCTGACAGGTTAACTCCATGGTGATATTGAAGAGAGACAGCAACTCCGGACGAGGGAAGCGATGTGCTGGTTAGAGATGTATAAAAAACTCCCGTCGCCCTTGTCAAACTGAAGATGGAAAAGGAGAAAAAGTAACATACACTATCTATACTCAAGCAGCCTGGTACATCTCCAGCAACAACAAGATCACAGACACTGTTCCCATCCAACCACAACATACACACGCATCACCCACAATGGCCACCACACCGCCAACACTAGTCTGGTTCATAACCGGCTGCACCTCTGGTTTCGGCCGCTCCATCGCCTTCGACGCTCTCAGCCGCGGGCACAAAGTAATCGCAACAGCCCGGAACTCCTCCCGACTCGTTGAACTCAAGGCCGCCGGGGCCGCGGTCATGGACCTGGACGTGACCAGCGACGACGAGACGCTAGCCCAGAAAATGGCGGAGGCGAATGAGGTGTATGGAAGAATCACGCATGTGGTTAATTGTGCTGGGTATATCTTGGAGGGAGGGGTGGAGGAGGCCAGCAACAAGGAAGTCTTCGACCATTACAACACCAATGTGCTCGGAACATTCAACGTCGCTCGTGCCGTTACCAAGTATCTCAGAGCTGCGGCGGCGGCTGTTCCGGGTGGTCGTCAACAAGTGGCGCTGGCCAACTTTGGTAGTTTGGGGAGTTGGAGGTCTGGTGCTGGGGTTGCGCATTGTAAGTTGATGCATGCCATTCTCCTGTCATGCCCATGTTCTGAACTTGGAAGATCCAATCTAACACCTGCCTGAACAGATTGCAGCACCAAATTCGCCGTGAGCGGTCTAACCGAGGGTTTGGCAGAGGAGTTGAAGCCCTTCGGGATAGACGTGTGCGTCATCGAGCCCGGATACACTCAGACGGGGTTCCTGGCGCATGGCGGCGGCGGCGGCGGCGGAGGAGGAGGAGGAGACCACCGAGTCGTGACGGAGAGAAAGATTGCGGCTTATGAAGGCACTGCCGTGGCGGCGGTGCATGATGCTCTGGAAGCGTATAACGGGAAACAGCCGGGGGATGTTGATAAGTCTGCCAAGGTCATTGTTGACGTGCTGACCAAGGATGGTGTGGCGAAAGGCAGGGAGGTTCCTGTTAGATTGGCGTTGGGGACGGATACTCTGGAGGTTATTAGGAAGAAGTGCGAGGAGACGTTGCGGTTGATTGGCGAGTGGGAAGAGATCTCGAAGTCGACGATGAAAGATGAGAACTGAAGAGCGTGAGAGAAGTATGTACTTGATGTTAAAATGCGTTTAGATCAATTTGAGGTTATATCGATCCAATTCCATCACTCCGGCTCCTTGGTACCAAGCCAAGTAATCCCCAGCTTCTGCATCAAATGCCCGCCCACACTATTATTCTCCCTCCTCGACCGCTCCTCCAGCTCAACAACCTCTCGCTCTCGCGCCGCACTCCTAGACGTATCATTCGCCTCTTCCTCCCGCTTCCTATACCTCTCAGGCGCCAGCACCCTATCCTTCCGATGCCTGATCTTCCCAACAGCCTCCTTACCCTTAGTCCTTGCCTTCACATACGTCTCCATGCCCACCAGCACCGAATAGCTCTTGGAGACAGTCACCGCGCCCATATCAACGCCTTGTTCCTCTTGCAAGCTCCGCATGAACGCACGGAAGCTAGATGTTGGAGGGCGGTAGTGACCGCTCAGTGGTGACAGGCTCGTCAGTCGGCCGTCCTTGATCTTGATGGACCCGGCGGCAAAGATGCGGCTCCCCTGCAGGAAGGAGCTGTGCTGGAAGGCGCCGCTGTTTTTGATGCCGACGTAGAGGCGGGAGTTGGTGTCGGCCACGAAGATCCATGTGTTTTTGCGGACGGATTTGCGGAGGAGTTTGTCGACGATTATGCCGGTTGAGATGTGTCGGTTGTTTTTGAGATGCTTTATTGTCTTTGTTCCATTAGGAGCATCGGTCCTAGTTATAGGCGGAGACGTATATTCATCCGCTGCGTCATCTTCAGCGCCATCACCTACTTCTTCCTCAGATAACTCGGACCCGGTACTGCCATGGCCGAAAAGACGGGTCTCATGTCCCAAAGGGTTGACCGGCACATACGCAGGAGTAGGATCATCGATCGGTACAATGCCATGGACCGAGTCTTTCCATTCTTTGTATGTATCAATGCGCTCCCCGTTCTTGGCCCAACACAAACGGCCCTCGTCGTCGACCTTGACAAGGTAATGCTGCCGCTCCTCGCAGGAAAGATATCGGATCCGTTCTCGCTCTAACTGCTCACGGGAACAAGCTTCCAAGTCGTAAGCGCGGCCTTCGCCATGGTCCAGCCAGAAGAAGAAACTCTCATCAGTGTCGGCTTGTTTCCAGGCCTCGTGATACACCCTCAAGTTGGCGCCGTATCGGTGTTTCAAGTCCACCATCTCAAGAAGGTACTGGAGTCCCATCATTCTTGCGGCAGCCTTTCGTCGCTCCTTGGCTTCTTTCAAAGCCCTCCGATCTTCTTGTCTTCTCTGCCTCCTTTCTTGATCGGACTCTGCATCGGGCGACGGTGATGATGAGGGTTGAGACGAGGAAGAGGAAGAGTCGCTAGAGTAACCATCGCTATCTACATCCGCCGCTGCACGACGTGCGATAGTGGCTACTTTCTTCCAGTTTTGCCGTGCTATCGACGATCGGCTATCAGAGGTAGAGCATGTTGCACCAGACTCTCCATCACCCGGCAAACTCTTGCAACTATCCAGCAGCCCAAGATCGCTCCGAGAGCGAGGCTTAACTAGCTCACGCCATTGGGCCTCACGAACTGCATGCTTCCACCTCGTAGAAGGGTCCAAACCCAGGCCTTTGAGCTGACGACGGACACGGTAGCCCCGATAGGTTCGCTGAATCAGAGCAGCAGCTTTGGCACGAACGCCGTTATCACTGTTGGCTCTTTGGCGTGTGAGCCCTAGACGATTGGTAATGGAAAGTGCTCTGGAGCGGCGAGACGATAAAGGTCCCGACGGGTTGTCATGGCCCTGTGGCGGTTGTAATAAGTTCGAATGGACTTGGGCCTGTTCGAGACTTCGCCGGCGAAGCTCGAGCTGCTTCCTCTTCGTTTCGGCCTCACGCTCGGCCTGGATTGCGGCGATTTGGTCAAATTCTGTAATCGTTGGGGGCACAAGCGAGTCCAGATAGCCCTGACGAATAGCTAATGCTGGGAGTGAGAGGTAAGACCTGGTACTGGTTGACCTGGCCCGAGAGGCATCAAATTTGGGCTCTGATCGTGATCGTGTTCTTGGATCCCGAGTCTCAGGCGGTGATGCCCCTAATAGGGTCGGCGTGGGTGCCCCTGCCGCTGTGGCGGATGATGACGTTGCTGCCTTAAAGTGATCCATTTAGGAAACTAGAGCGTTGATTACAGCACATCTGTATAGGCCGGATGCTGTAACCGTGAAGTTTGATTATGAAGATGGAAACTCGGGCAAAGAATTCAAAAACAAGTACGAGTTCCACTAGGAACGAGCAAACGCTCGAAGAAAGAGATCACTGCAGCAAACCATTTATGTTAATTGCAAAGAAAACGATTATTCATGGAAGAACGCCGTCTCCTGTGTTGCCGAGTCTGACAGGAGTTCCTGCTCAGCGCTTCCGTCACAGCCTTACCAAGCCCCGGCATTGTGGGTTCATCCCCTTGGCGCTAAGGAATGATGACCATGACATGAACTGAATGGGAAGGACGACACGCGACTCTTGTGCCAACTGCCAATGGACAAGGCGGTAGGTATGGCCGGGATGGGTCACATAAAGCCCTTCAGGTTGTATTAACCGCGCAATCCTTTCCGGGGATTGTCCGACGACCCGTGCTGCGAGATTAAGCCGACGCTCTTTCACTCACTGCCTGTTGGTTCACGCCCAAGAGAGCCGATACAACCGACGAGCCTAGAACAAGTAGGTACGGACGCATATGAGATCCATCTACCTATACTGTTCGTTACCAAGGGTCCTTCTGCCGGTCAGAACGGCCCTATTCACTCAAGTGCCGCCGTCTGAGTTGAAGACTCATAACAAAATAGAAGCCCAATGGAGGATACGCGGACAGTTGATGACGCATGCTTTTAAGCAGGCCTCAAGCCCCCAGCTCTCTCCATGCTGTCTACAATCACAGCAAACACAATTGCACAGCAATGTTATACATGGCCAATCTTGGGTCCTAGACAGAAAGTTTGATTAGCCAAATTCCAGAAGAACCGATAGGAAATACAAACATACCTGTTAAGACCGTGGTAACGCGCCGACGTGTCTTTGATTTTGCTCTCTTTTGACGACACATCGGCTACTTGAGTGTAGTTCTTTGGTTTACAGGTTGTCTCTACCTGAACCCAACTCTCTCTCTAATGCTTTTGTATCCTCAGCTCTCATCCCCTTCCATTCTGGCCCTTCTCCGTCCGGCCGAAGATCAAGGTAGCGATCTGTAGCAGCCACGCCCCCCGCATATGATTCCATCCGTACTTGCAAATGCCAGCTGGCCGGCTGCTACTCAATGTCGTAGCTAGCGGGGAAGTAGGAAGACAAATGCTCAGGCTCCGGAAGTGTTTCCTTCCGCTCTATCCATCCGTCGCGCCGTTGCTATTGCGAGACAAAGACGCATCGAGATGTTTCATCTCGTCATTCAATCGTCCCTGCCAACGGGGCTGCGGCTCCTACTCCGTCCACCCCTATTGCGATTGCCAGGGCCGTTGCGTACGCCGCCGCCGCCGCCACCACCACCACCTGCACCACGGCCG
>RANY01000769.1:0-34447 GCA_009805235.1 Neurospora pannonica FGSC 7221
AGAAGGTCCAGAAAGGGTTTACCCTAAAAAAGCTACGCATGTTTCCATCTGGGCTGGATGCTCTATATGCGCGGATGAGAGAGGATATGAGCCAGTTCGATGAATCCGATTACTGCAAGCACATTCTTGCGATTGTTACAATTGTTCGCCAGCCAATCAGCCTTGAAGAACTAACCACTCTCGCCGACGAGCTTGATAACACTTACGACGATTCCGAGTCATTAGAAACAACTATAGGGCTTTGTGGTTCATTTCTAACACTACGAGAACGAACCATCTATTTTGTCCATCAATCAGCTAAGGACTTTTTACTTGGCAATGCCTTTAATAAAGCTGGCAACCAAGCTTCTCAGGAGGCGTTCAAGTGGATTTTTCCTTCTGGGAAAAAAGATGTGAATTATACCATCTTCTTGAGGTCACTTAAAGCCATGTCTACAGTATTGCGACGCGATATATACGACTTAAGCGCACTGGGATTTCTGAGCGACAAGGTCCAAGTACCAGATCCAGACCCGCTAGCGACGGTGCGGTACTCGTGCGTCTACTGGGTTGATCACTTGTGTGACTCGGTTTCTGGCACCAACACAAAACGGCATGATCATTTACAAGATAACGGGGTTATATATACATTCCTCAAGACGAAGTACCTTTACTAGCTGGAAGCTCTAAGTCTACTCCAAGTTATGCCTGCGGGCGTTGTTGCTATTAGAAAGCTTGAGGGCCTGCTAGCAAGTATAAGTCTAACTCCGCACTAGGAACTTGGTCTAACTAAAGATATAGGGAGGTAATGATCAGTCGCAGTTATCAAAGCTTGTTTGGGATGCTTACCAGTTTGCTCTATCTTATAAGTCAATAATAGAGCAAGCTCCACTTTAAGCATACATATCAGCGCTTGTATTTGCTCCAAGCGGTAGCTTGATAAAGAGGAATTTCAGGGCAGAAGAACCTGAATGGATTCGCACTAAGCTGGCTGTAGAATTGGATTGGAATGCATGCCTCCAGACCCTAGAAGGCCATAGTAACTTCGTTGACTCAGTGGCATTCTCGCCTGATGGCCAGCGGCTTGCGTCTGGTTCGTGGGACCAAACGATCAAGATCTAGGATCCGGCGTCGGGGAGCTGCCTCCAGACCCTAGAAGGCCATAATCGCTTCGTTCGCTCAGTGGTATTCTCGCCTGATGGCCAGCGGCTTGCATCCGGTTCGTGGGATAAGATGATCAAGATCTGGGATCCGGTGTCAGGAAGCTGCCTCCAGACCCTAGAAGGCCATAGCCACTCCATTAGTTCAGTGGCATTCTCGCCTGATGGCCAGCGGCTTGCATCTGGTTCGAGGGATGAAATGATCAAGATCTGGGATCCGGCGTCGGGGAGCTGCCTTCAGACCCTAGAAGGCCATAGCCACTCTGTTCGCTCAGTGGCATTCTCGCCTGATGGCTAGCGGCTTACATCTGGTTCATAGGACAAAACGATCAAGATCTGGGATCCGGTGTCAGGGAGCTGCCTTCAGACCCTAAAAGGCCATAGCAAGGACGTTCGCTCAGTGGCATTCTCGCCTGATGGCCAGCGGCTTGCGTTCAGTTCAGGGGGCGAAACGATTAAGATCTGGGATCCAGCGTCGGGGAGCTGCCTCCAAACCCTAGAAGGCCATAGCCACTCTGTTCGCTCAGTGGCATTCTCGCCTGATGGCTAGCGGCTTGCGTCTGGTTCATGGGACAAAACGATCAAGATCTGGGATCCGGTGTCGGGGAGCTACCTCCAAACCCTAGAAGGCCATAACCGCTTCGATGGCTCAGTGGCATTCTCGCCTGATGGCCAGCGGCTTGCATCCGGTTCGTGGGACCACACGATCAAGATCTGGGATCCAGTGTCAGGGAGCTGCCTCCAAACGATTATTACTAGTACTATGATGACCGATATATCATTTGACCGTACTAATCGCTACCTACGTACCAACGTTGGACGTATTAAAATAGATATAGAAACTACCGAAAGCCAAGTTGTACCAGATAATCCAGAGAGCTATGGCTATGGCTGGAAACAGGATAGTTCTTGGATTACTTGCAACGGCCAGAACGTACTCTGGCTGCCACCGAATTATCGACCGTCTAGTTGTCACGTTCAGAGACGAATGATATCTATCGGCAGCGTATCGGGACTAGTTTGGTTTATTGGTTTTTCGCAAGACATATAATGAATTCCATGTCTTTATTATCACAGGGCAAGGCGAAAGGTAGGGGGTAGGTTGGATATGCGTAGTTGTACGAGGAGAGAAGGGAGAGGAGAAGTGTGTACGGTCTGGTAATATAGGGTAGGGGTGAGCCACAGCCAGAGCCCGAGCTACACCAGACCTACTGGCACAGATGCACGAGTAGTCCCATGGCGGGAGCCGTGCATGTGCCAGGCACAGTCACAGGTAATCCTGTGACAAACCTCTTGTATTCTAGTACATTCTGTGGGGACTGAGTCAACTGATTCCGTAGAAGGAATAGTGTTCTCAGCAATCAACCTTCTATACTACAAGGTAGTACAAGGTAGTTACAAGGCACAGTACTAGCCACACGTTAACAGGGATATACTGATAGGGTAACCTGGGTTGCTTCGTAATACCAACGGTGTTGAAGTTAAACAGTAGTATTAAAAGCAAAGAAGAAGATGTCTGAGGGAGAAAGGCGTGGCCGAAGGCCGCCCCGCGCGGGAATCCCTTTATGGGAATTCCTTATCTTGCCTCAGACAGAGATGGGCACGGTAATGGCCATGCCCAGACTATCTAATTAATCAATTGATCTAATCATACATGTGATAACGGTAATATGAATATTCCCGTATCATATACGTACGGAGAAAAATGTTTACTAAAGCCAACCACACCTTCCAAAAGCTAACCATACCTCCTAGTTAGATATACTAAAGTATATGGAATAGGTGTCAGGGGTAAATGGCAGGGGTAAGCACCTTGTGTAGTGTATGCCTAGCCCACTCAGCTGGGCTTATGTGACGAACGGCAGTCTGATCTGCCTAAGTGGCATAGCTGAAGGATGACACTATCAGAAGACGTTCGGTGAAGCCAAAAGGTTCACAACAAGTATAGTAGCGTTATACTAGTCTCAGTGATGGTGATCTGTTGACTACTGTCGAACTATCTGACAGTCTGAGTTCTCCAGTCGTCCTTTATACCCTGAATGTCTGTCGCCGTGTGTCTTGTTCCCTGGTGAGCGTCTGCTCACCTTGAGCTCCTGCTCACTCGTGAGCACCTGCTTTCCAGTGAGCACCTTTGGTCGGCGTGCACCTTCTGGTCTAATCCCCATTTGGGGTTACACTTGTCCGGTCTTGGCGTGGCTGTGTAACCCGATGGCTTTGGTCAGCCCGTGTACTTGCTCAAGTTCGTAACAGCTTGGCGTAAGTGGAACGGTGCACTCGATAGCGAAGGCAATGAAAACGGTTCAAGAAACGGCGGCGGCGTTTTTGGCTGAGTCATCCAAACCCCTGTCAAAACCTCCTCCCATAGATAAGCTACCAATGGTAGCTTATCTATGGGAGAGCGGACGGGATCCCGAGTTTTCTACCATCTATGGTCGTATGTATTTGTTTACGTCAAAACGTCTCTTTATATAGGTGACAGACGGTTTCTTAGGCCAATTGCACGATGGGTCGCATGTAACACAATCACATCCCCTTCACTCGCCTCCTCAGACGACTCGCGAGTKAAGGACTACCTATAGATTGGCGTAAATGCATGCTGCGATTTTAGGTATTAACTATGAGAAACGCTATTCGCACCACTATCAATCTCTTCAGACACTGCTGCCCCACCCTTTCCGCTTTCTCGACCAATTAAAATCGGTACATCCCCTCGCTTCCACTAGCTCCCGCATCAGTCTCCACCGCGCACTAATCCCTCTCGTACTATACCCGCTAAACTCCTAGATTTCAAGCCATTACATACATTTGAAGCTCGCACAGGCCACCCTCGTACTGCACTGACTACTAGCACTTGCTAGCAACCTAGTACTGGCTACTCAATCTAATTTAGCAATTACTCTAGTATATACCTCGTCGCATCGTTTAATATAATTGAATGCAATTGATTAATTTGAGTACGATTGAGTAAAATGTGCGACTGTACTGCTAACTACCCTGTAAGTGCGCTGTAAGACTGCCCTGTAAAATGACCATATGGGTGTGCACATTTGGGCTGGGCATTGCAAGTTATAACATCTATGAAACAATGTAATGCCTAGATTTCTAGGCGAAATTTATAAAAGAATACAACTGCTAAGTAGAGGGTGGACTGCGGTTTGGATGCACCGGTTTTGATTGGTCGAGAAAGCGGGAAGGGTGGTACCTACCTCTAGGTACTTTCCGTGCTACTGGCGGGACCCGACCTCACCACTCTGCTGCCCTGGACTTGCGGCTGCCAGAATTGTGAGAGGTAGGGCGGCGGTATCTGAAGAGATTGATAGCGGTGCGAATAGCGTTTCTCTTAACTATTAACGGCCTCTAATATGTATCTCTAGTTCTACTACAACTCAGCAGGCCTCTCCCTCGTGGCCTCGTCCCCTTCGCCGGCACCGCCTCCGTCTCGTACACATGTATCGAATTCCGTAACCAGAGATTCCTTTTCCATTAAGTTCCAAAGGACACAGTGACTGCCCTTGCCGAGTAGTATCTGGATCCGCGGGCCCGGGCAGTTCCGTTGAGGGTTCTTCAGTCGGGTTGTTATTGTAAGTGTGGCGGATATCAGGCTCAGGCTCAGGCTCAGGCTCATGCCCCAGACTTCCGCCCTCGACAGACATCTTTGTCTTCGCGACTTCATGAGATCTTCATCATCCCTCTTTCTGTTTTTGTTTCTTCGTTTCCTCCGCCGACTGCGCCAGAAGAACAGGGCGACAAAAGCCAAAAAAAGCAATGACGGGTCCCCCTACGGCACCGGCTGTGATGATCCACGGACGTGAGATGATGAAGGCTTCTCCATGGCTTTCATATGGTTCATTGAGGTATCGGGTTCTGAGGAGGGGGATAAGGCCATTTTATTTGTTGGAGGTGCGGTTGGGTCCGAAGGCTGCTGCTGGCTGGCTCCTATCGAAGCTGTCGAAGAGGTCGTCGCGGTACCTCTAGTCAGGGTTTGACGCACACCTACTCCACGATAAAGTGTGTACTGACTGAAGGATTCATTGACACACGTCCAATCAAACCAGATAGTGGTTGGCGAGGGAAACAGGTCAAAGATGGTTTGCGTAACGCAATTCCATGGTTGGCCTGCTGATTGACCGCAAGTTAAGAACTTCTAGTTAGACTGCCATCTTGTTATACGTATTGATCCTCTAGGTACCTAAGTAGGCAGTCGAGAATATCAAACGATAAGGTACTGTAGGCAAGGTGTCCGAATAGGCTCAAAGCGAATGGGCTACTGCTGAACATACCATATGTGTTCTGGCCCTCCTTGGTACGCTAAGGTATTCCCACTACAGCCCACTCGATGTAGTTGTTGATTTGGGCATTGTGCTGGATAGCAGCACTGAGCATAGGTCGCCGAGGTGTAGAAGATCTGCTCTTCTGAACAATGGTAAGATGTCGCTAGACAGATGAGAAGGAGTAAGTCAGAGTGAAACGACGTACACAAAGAGAATGGATTTGTTGACTTACTGCCTCCATAGAGATCAATCCAAATCCCCCATTCGACAGCCGTGGTTGAGCTCGTCGTAACCGACGTTGGAGGGTCGGGCAGAGCTGTTATCAACGTCATATTGCCTGTTTGGAGAAGGTGCGAGAGAGAGAGAGAGTGGATGGCGAGACAAATAAGAATTAGAAAGTCAACGACAAAATATGAAGCGGGACGGGAACACACCTCCGTTAAATCCAACAAAAAGTACAATGAGTAAGGTACCTACCTACCTATCGGAAAAGCCGCCCCTATTTGTGCGAGGCAAAGGCCATCAAAGATGAAGCCGTTCAATTGAATCGGTGATGAATTGCGTTGATGAGGGTGGAAATCCCAGTGAAGGCATCAGCGTACAGGCCTCTCCAACACAATCACATTCCTAAGCAGTGAAGTTCCCTAGACCTCCAATATTTGCAGTAACACCGCGCAACAGCAATCGATAACTGGGATACTCATAGGCAGCCAATTCCATCGGACTGAACAGTACAGGGGCAACCTAACTACCCGTTTGACATTTATAATCCATTTGTATATCTGGTTCGGCTGTTCCCCTGCCAGCCATGGCCGTACATGCTTGTTATCTGCGAAGTTCTTCCTGTTTCATAGAGGTGTAATAATAAGAACTTCATCTCCTGGTGACTTACAATCGCATCGCTCCACCTGTTCCCTGGAAAGGACCTTGATGCACCTCCGTTGCCTCCAGCTCGCACATAGGAGGAGGATCAGATGTCTTTCCTGACAATTCCGCTGACTGTCCAAAATCCGCTTGAATACATGGAGGATCGCAAGCGGAAATGCCAGGTCCCGAACCGCCGCTCTCTCCCAAGGTCTTTCTTTGCCTGTGCCGTTTCAACCAGAATACGAGGCAACCGCCGGCTACCAAGGCGAGGAGAGGTCCGGCCACGACGCCGGCTATCCAGGCTCTTGATGAAGCAGGCCTTGCAGGTGTCTCCGGGACGGGATCACCGTGGAATACTGTGCTTGATGTGGGCGCTGGATCTTCGGTAGTGGTAGATTCGTTATCTTCTGAGCCGCTTGATGAGCTCACCGGCCCTGTGGTTGATTCAGTGTTCGGTGGAATATCTGACGACCTCACCGTTCTAGTTCTGGTGACCACTACGGTGCCACTGCCCGGTGTTGTGGTCGTCAAAATGCCCGATGATATTGTCACCGTGACATGTTGTGTTACCTCTACGGCTGTTTCTACGTATAAGTAGATTGTAGATCTTCGGTCCCACGTTGTGGGACATCCCAAATCAACCCAGCTTGATGTTGGCGAGGGAAATATGTCGAAGATCGTGGAGCTAAAGCAGGCCCATGGGGAACTGCAATAAGGAAATGGTCAGCGCTCGGCACAGAATCATGACGTACTGGTGGGCTCGCGAAGAGTTGAACATACCAAGTTTTAGTACTCCCCCCTCCAAGCACAACAGCTGAACCATCGCATCTTACCCCCAAGTCACGTTCGACTCCCGATGGACAGCAAGCAGCATAGGTGGAGGATGCAATAAAAGCCTCTCCCAGTCCACAGTACACAGAAGACACTGAGCGAGGGCAAGTCAGAACAAGCGATTCAAAGAATGATATAGAAGCCTTGACGTACGGGACCCATCGGAAGCAATGTATGTGCCCTTCAATTCACCTGGTGGGAGGGTGGTTTGAGCCTCTGGAGCTGCCGAGATGGCCACCAAAGGAATGCTGTTCTGAGCTGCTACCGAGCTGATGATCCCCAAAAGGCACACCAAGGCACGTCTTATGCGCATTTGAGGGTCGGGATCTCTGGCTCGGGAGCCCATGGTGTAGCAAGAACGATTGAAAAGTGCTGAGAAACTGCTGAGGGGAGGACTCGAAAAAATTGAAGTGCGCAAAAGATGTATTTCGAGGATGCAAAGTACAGAATCCTTCCAGGCCACCGCGCGTCAAAGAGTTCGGCTGTTAACTATGGCGCAGGCAACCAGTGCAAGGTCCGGCTGTTTAAAGACAGAAAGTGTTCGAGAAACATGTTGGGCGCAAATGTGGCGACACGGCGTACTTGACTTCCTTACTGGAACCCAGCCGTTGATGATTAGGCGTGTTTTTCGGCAACCTGAAGGATATTTCGCGACCCGGCGGAAGAGCGCAGCTCGAAGGATTCGTCTGTGGGTTTGAGTCGGGTATTTGAACCAGTTGTTGGCGTCCCCTAAAGTTGAAAACGGGAAGCCGCAGAATTGTCGATGTGATGAGGGCCTACCGCAGACCATGTCTGAAGCTGAGCGGTGCTGCCCACCTTTGGACTTGCCCCTTCATCTCTAAGATCTTAACACAATCGGAAGGTAACACGAATTGACCTTTCCCGCGGGTGATATGACAAGGTAAATGGAAGTTATGTCTTCTCTCTCCCAAATAGCTTATAATTGACTGGTGACAAGACAGAAAACAAAGACAGAAGAAACAAATGATTGAACACACCGGCCACTCCACTCAATATCCTCCTCCTCGCCATTGCCCCAGGCCCATAACCCCCGTCATCCCAGCCATCCCAGCCATCCCCATCCCCATCCCTAGTCCAAGTCCATAAGAACCGTGTTGACCCTCTGACGCCGGCAAAGTACCATACGCCGAATCAGAAACCTCGTCACCACCATTGTTCATCACCCCCTCAAAACAAGCCTCGAGATCGACTTCGCCATTCTTGAAGAAAGGGAGGTCGAGACCGTTGGGATCGAAGGTCTCGACGAGGGAGTCAAGCCAGCTTGGGCTTTGGCCTCCCGGGAAAGTGACTTCCTCCGCCCCGGCTGGGACCTCTTCCTCTTCCCCGTCTCTGTGGTCATCAGCACCGGTGTCTTCGGGGGTGTTATCGTAACGGTCCGGGCTTGGACCGGGTGGGCCGCTAAGCGGTGTGATCACTGCCGCGGTGTCGGCGGTAGTGCCGGAACCAGCCGCACCAGTTGTAGCAGGCCAGACCCAAGTTCGGCTGAACTTGAACACCACGTCCTTGAACAGCTGATCGGCCTTCTGGTTCATCTGTGTTTGTACGGACATCATCATCTTGTCGAGCTCCTGTCGGAAGATGGGCTCGACGTAGCGGGGGAGTTCGCGGCGGAGGAGGTCTTTGAAGGAGGAGATGTCGAAATTGGAAGCTGTTTGTAGTGTTGTGGTCTTGCTCTTCGGAGAAGGGTTCGTGGTGTTGGAGTGGTTGGATGGGGAGGAGGAGGGGGTGGAGGTGTCGTAATCTGTATGCGAAAGATTGTTAGAACCAGAAGAAAGAAGAAAGAAGGGATGAAAGGAAGAAGAGAGAGCAGACGAAAAAGAGAGGAAAAGGAGAGGAAAAGGAGGACATACAAGGAGAAGGGATCTTCGACCCCGCTGGCCCCGGAAAGATAATGCGGTACATATCATTCCACTTGTCTTCTTCTGACAGCCCAGCCTTGGCTCTAGCATGTAGTTTCTTGTCTTGTTCATCCGTGATCACCTCGGGGACGTTGTCCTTTCGGAGTCGGCAGGGCGTTTCTGCCCTTTGGTGGCTTTTGAGGTCATCGTCTGTCTTGAATTGCTCATAGCATCGGGGGCAGGTATTCTTGAGGGAGTGGCGGCGGTAGATGTGTTCTCTGTAGGTCGGGGTTGGGTGTTAGCTTGGTGTTAAGAGGGGAAAAACAATATGAAAAATGGGAACGCACTTGACCCGATGAACACTATCCCATCCCGGTCCACAACATGTCTTTACCGTTCTGTACCTAGCCGGATTATGTTGACAAAACGGACAAGCGAACTTGCGGCCTTCTCCTCCGGGTGCTTCAGGGCCATGGTGTTTCGCCCGCTTGGTGGCCGCCTCCTTGATATCCCTCGTCACAGAGTGATGATGTTGATATTGTTCATGTTGATCCTTGGATAGCTTCTCCTCAGCGGTGGCAGCACTATCCTGGTCCTGGTAGAAATGATCGCTTTCAACGGCCCCTCGAGGCCGCTTCAACGTTTTGGGAGAGGCGGGCTCAGGGAATTTTTCAAGCCATTTCTCAAGATTGTCGACGAACCTCGCCATAGATAGCTGGAGGATCAATTTCTTTCGTCTGCTCAGGAGGCTGCTAGCGGTTGTGGTCGTTGTCGTTGTCGAGTTGTTGGCTGGAGTGTTGCCTAACTTGGAAATACACACGTCCTCCATCAAGGGCCGGAACAATCATAAAATCGATCCGTGTTGGGCTAGAGAGCGCCAAGCCAGAGACATCAGCGATGATATCCTAGCGATACAAATATTCGGACTTGGAAAGCTGGGCTGATGGGTATGGTACGTATGGAAGGCTGCCCTAGGGCTGAAGAGGTATGTCGAGCAATGAAGGTAGACGAGAACTAGTACCTAATGGGGCGAGGGCCTGGAAAGGAGCAGATGCTGGAAGATGGACAGACCAAAGGAGTAATGTTGACTTCAAGTGACCAAGTAGTGATAGTGGGCCAGGTAGAGACGGATGTTCGTGACACCAAAAAAACTGCTGAGAATCGTGGAAAGAAGATAAAAAGAGACTGCAGAGACAAGATCCGATGGATACTCGATAGAAGACAAAATACAAAAACAAGGTGAGCAAAACATGACCAAAAACCCCAAACATTATATACCTACTCGCAGTTTGCGCAAATGCGGAGAAGGAGTAAGATAAAGTGGTGTAGATACAGCCCCTCCATCACCTGGTGTCATGATACACCACACCTCACCCACCACCCCTTCCGAGATCCCGAGGATCCCACAGCAACAACAGTCTTGAATTCTCCAATGAAGTTTCTGGAAGCGGGACATAACTCGGCGCGGATGAGCAGTGACACAAGATCAGCGAAGCATTGCAACTGCAATATCTGCGACCTCGCAACCTGGGCCTAAGGTGCGGCGGCGGCGGGATACTCCGAAGGTAGGAGGGTAGTAAGGGCAGGTTCCGCATGACAAGCCGAAAGAGGGTTAACTCCAATGCCCGCTGAGGGTTGTTGGCTTGGCCTGGCCTCCCGGCCTGCGGCCTGTATGTTGTGGTGGCTTCGCGCATGAGGCAATTGCTCAATTGCGGGGAGTCCCTATATTGATGTTGGTAGGGGGGATTGAGACTCGCATGCAGTAGACGAGGCTGTGGAAAAGAGGTATAACATCCCATTGGGCACCAAGTAATAGTGACGCGTATTGGCAGTTTGGTTGTTATCTCCAGTTGGCCCTTTTGTCCACACTTTATCGCCGCATCAGACCGGGCTATGACGCCTAGAATGAGTTGTCATCGATGTTGTTGTTTTTCCGTGGCAGATGATGCGTTTTGAAATCTAGGAAGAATGGCTCAATTGCGAGGAGAGTAGGTGAAGATTCGGTGAGGGTTGTGTTATGAACGTTGACAACGAAGCGGGCCGGCCATGCATGGCGCCCAAAGAGGCCGGGACGGGATCCGGAGGCGGAGGCACCTTTGCTGGCGTCGCCATAATCAATTCGGGATAAGCAAGTGCCTCCCTCCCGTTGCGGAGGCTCGGAGGACAATGCTCAACCGCGAAGTCGGGGCCTCTCTTGCCTCTTTTGCTGTCCTTGGCCTCTCCTCTAGGGCCTCTCAAATAGTCCCTGTCATGGAAGATAAAAAGCCAGCACTTCTTGCTCGGGGTAGGATTTCCAGATGTTCCCCAATCAAAACAAACCAAACCAAAAGAAACAAGCGATCCGTTCACACCCAAAATCCACACACAAAATGACACTCATAAAGATCACTGCTTCAAAGCCCTCAAAGGCCAAGTAAGTATTGCCCACTTTACCAAAGAGAACAATGGCTGACTGAAAGGGCCGCAGAAAATCATCGGAAAGCTCATACCGCCTCAACACATATCTCCAGAGTGAACCAACCGTCACCGAGAGGTTGATGAACAACTCCGGCCTCGATGGGATACTAGGTCGGATTGATGACCTAGAGGCCGAGGCGAATGCGCTGGCGCAATCATCTCACGGGTCTCCCTCACCAAGGTCTGGAAGCGCGGACAGTCGATAAGGAACAGTGGGAAGGACAAGAACGCATCATTATAAGGATTGTATAGAACAGGATTGGGAATTGTACGGCATGCATGGATATGGAGTTTTGGACAGGTCTCAAACGGGTGCGAAAACCGCAGAAACTTGAGCATGAGCCGACGCCGGCGCCGGAGCGGGAGATACTGCAACGGGAGTTGGAGCCGGAGCCGGAGCCGGAGCCGGGGCCGGAGTTGGAGCTGGAACTGGAACTGGCGCTGGAACTGGAGCTGGAACTGGAGCTGGAACTGGAGCTGGATCTTCAGCAAAGTCGGCAATGGGTCCAAAGGCCTAAGAAATTATTAGCACAGAAATTCAAACAGCATATCATCAGTTCACTTCACTTACCGCAGAGTCAAGATCCGCCCAATCCGTAAACGTCCAGTTATCCCAAAGCCTCCTTATGAAACCAGGCGTTGTGGCCTCCCCCTCCTGCTCTTCCGCTTGATCTTGCACCGGACCAATCATCTCCGCCGCCCAGTGAGCGCGAAGGGCATCCTCCAGCAACTGATCATTCGGTGACACACCACCAGCCTCCTCAACTTCATTCTCAGCCTCCTCCTCTCCCTCCTCACCATTCTCATCCTCATCCGCAGGGGTACCATCCTCATTCGCAGCTTTCTTATTACCACTGCTCGCCTGGCCCGGGAAAACATATCCAGTCTGGCGCGTCACCTCCTTTTTCAGTTCCTCCAGGATAATAGCCCACTTGCGCGCGGGCGAATAGGGACTCGTATCCGACGCCAACATCTTGATGCCTCTTTCCACCAGCTTGTGTAACTTGCCGTCCATCACTTCATGGCCACGGTAGTGGGGGCCGCCAAACAGCCTCTGGCGCTCGCGAATGTGCGGGAGGATGATCAAGACGACGGCGGCGCAGTAGGCGACTTGGTGCGGATACCAGAGCGTGATGAATTGCGCGTTGTCCTCTGTGCGAATGAGGCCGGTGACGACACTGAGGGCAATTCGGGCTGAGTCAACACAGTCGCGGATGGCGTTGTCGGTAGCTTCCTTCAGTTCGCCTGACTGAGGATAGGGGGCGATGATAAAGGGGCGGCAGGCAAGCATGGTGGCATGGCAGTGTGCTATCCTGATCAGCACCATTTGCCTCTGGAAGAGGGGTAGGAGTAAGGTCGGCTTGAGATTCCTGAGGAGGTATGGCAGCTCGTCCCTCCACTTCTGAACCTCTTTGCCGATACGTAGAGCGCTATCGATCCTTTGCTGGTCGGGGATCTCTCGAAGCGAGTATACTTCATGGAGGAGCTTGTCGATGAGCTTGTTCAACTTGGCATGGGAGACCAGTGCTTCCATGTAGCAATCCCCCTTGTGTGCCCGGACAGGGCCAGTGGGTCCCATGTCTTCGTCGTTGACGGCATCAGGTAGCTCTTGGTCGATGAAGTCATCACGGAAATGACTGGGACGACCAAAGACCATACTGAGTTGCTTGTCGATGATGTAAGCCGTCCAGAATGTCCGCCTCTCACACTGGATCTTGGCATAGTCCGGTCTTTTGGTGATATCGCGACCGAGTCCACGGTTTCTGCCTACACGGCGATGAAGACCGAGGCCCGTAATCATCTGAAGTGTATTGCCAAAGGTATACCAAGCTTTGTTCAAGCGACACGTGCTCAAGAGGTACAAGTCCTGCAACAGGCGAGCCTGGACAGAGTCCAATCTCGGATCGCCAGTCTCGGCATCTGTGAGACTCAGGGCGGTATTCAGCAACGAATCGCCGTATTCGAGGGACCAGATATAGTCGTCAGGCGGAGGCATTTTCCTGCTCTTCATCACCTTGCCGGTTTTTTTGTTTATGCGCACCCACGTCTTTGGGGCGTCCTTGAAGAGCGAGCCAAGGGCCATGGTCATAAGGGCAACAGCGGCGCGGGCATGGCCTACACCACGCCACAACTCCTGACGAGCCACGAAGTTGTTTTCGACTTGTTCCAACCAGTTCCGTACAGTATGACGATGGAGGAAATGGAAGGTACCATTCCAGCTCCTGAAGAAGTGGTCCTGCTGTTGGTACCACCTCTCTCGATTGGGTGGGAATCGAACGGTTGTCGAACGGTCCCAGGGCTGATCGACAGGAAGCTGAGTATTGCGCTGGACCTGGGCAAGCTTTTTCCAAGCCGCATGAAGAAAGACAAGAGGTGGAGTGTCCTCATCTCCGTAGCGGCGATCCAGTTTGAGGCTCAGGTAGTCCTGTCCAGGGCCGCCGTAGCGAGCAATGTCGTCTCTCATGGCCTGTCCCTCGGCATCACCGGCTGCGTTCTCCTGGCCCTCGTCGTTAATAGGTCCTTCGACAGGCTGTGGCAGATCATCAGGCCCCAAGAAAACATCATCCCGTCCGGCCTTTTGATAGGGACCTCTCAGTTCCGGGTTCGGAAGATCCTCGTATCGGTTACGACTATTGCGCTTCTTGTAGGTGCACTCCTGCCTCATGTTGAAGCATCTATCGCACGGTAGAGTGCCTGAACAGGGATGGCGTCCATCCCGACATATATCGCAGGCTCGCTTGACCCAGCTTCGCTCGCGTATCTCCTTTCCGCGGATGTCTGTAGTACGGGCAAAGTTACGGGTGGTGGGATCATTGGGTGGAGGAGGAGGAGTCCTTGCGCGACCTCTGTAGTAGGGGTTGTTGTAGGTGCACTCTATGCCTTTCTTGATGCAGTTTGCGCATGGTTGGAAGCCCTGGCACTTTTGACGGCGGCCATGGCAAGCATCACAAGCACGGGAAATTCTCTGCTTCTTCTTGGCAGGTCGGTCCTCAGACGGCTCATCCGGGGTCTGTTCTTGGGATTCTGATTGTTGCTCCTGCTGTTGCTGTTGCTGTGGTTGCTGTGGTTCTTGGTCTACTTGCACCTGTTGTTGGTCAAGCTGGCCTTGTCCTTGGCCCCCATACTGTTGCTGCTGGGGATTGGACTGGGACGACTGAGAGCGAGAGGAATAAGCCTGCTGCTGCTGGATCTGGGGTTGCTGGACCTGGGGCTGTTGGAACTGTTGCAATTGGACTGGCTGGACTGACTGGTGATACTGCTGGGTGTTTATCTGCTGGGAGGGGTACGAAGGCAGGGGAACGCGAGTGGTGGTGGGCGGCGCATTGCCGTAATAGGAATTATATAAAGCATTGTGCTGATGATTGGACATGATGGAGGACCCTGTGAAGCGATCCTCGGATGATGGCGCAGGCGGTGGTCCTCGAGATATTGCAGGCCAGATAAGTCGGAGGTCGCCAGACTCAATTGATGTCCCGACAAAGGTCACCGCGCATCCCACGGAAAAGTGGTCAGTTCTCGTGTTAATGTAGGGTTAGGGTTACGCTCGTCTCGTTCCTGCTCATTCTAGCGCCCTCACATTGTTCTCTCAGACGAATGCAACTTCTCCTCATTCTCAATATCTACGATTGAGAAGTCCCTGCCTTCTTTAAAGAAAAAAAAGCCTTTTGTTAGTGTGATACCATATACAAATCAAATGGAAGCCGCGGTCGCTCCGTGATTCATACATCAGCAACAGGTCCAGATGCGGGCGACTCGAGCCAAAAGGCCGGTTAGGGTTATTTACACAATAAGCCTGTGGTATCAAGCTCGAAACATGAAGATGTCTGACTATATTCAATCCCACCCCTCGTTGGCTTTCACGCTCTATGCATATATTTACATTCCCTAAGTAGCCAGAATCTCTCATTTATACAGTCTCACGCAAGACCCATAGGACACCTCCCCCCACCGGCGCCACCAGTGCAACCGCCCTTAGCCAACACCTCCGCTCTCCTCCTCTCCAAATCCCTCACCATCTCCTCAACTTCTTCCTTTCCTTGTCCCTTCAATTTCTCAGGACCAACCTCAGAGATAGCGTACCCTTCCGGTTGGAACCTGCTACCCCCATCACCCGGAACCGGAGCCCCAGACAAGCGCCTCAGCAGGGCCGACGGTCCCCAGCGGCGCCAAAACGTCGGCTTCACATACCACGGGTCAAGTTCGTATACATTATAGTGATACTTGCCGGTGGCCGGGTCGACATCCTTGTTAAGTTTGTGGAGAACCATCCATTCGAATCGGGGAGGGCTGAGGTGGAGGAGCACCCAGCGGCGGAAGAGGAGGAACCAGGTTAGGGATTTTTCCTGCCATCGAGGCGGTTCGGGGAAACTAGACGTAGGTTGACGGTCAGCATCTCAGCAGGGCGAGAAAAGGATGAGGGAAAGGAAGGGGAAAACAAACTTCATAGCCTCCCTCAACCTCTTCCCCATCAACACCCCAATAAACCCCTTGCCCACCCCCCTCAGAAACCTCGGCTGGCTCAACAGCAACAAATCAACCGTATGCCTCGCCACCTTCTCGTTGCTCTCCGTATACCGCATCTCCGTATCTTCATACCACTCACTCCACCGCTCCATCTTTCCCATCCACTCCAGACCACTCTCTTCCTCCTTTTCCTCCCCCTTATCCCCATCCCCCTTCTCCGCAAACCTCTCCAAATCCTCCATCCCAATCCCCATCAACCCCCCCACCTCCCTCCACACCACCCCCACCGCACACCTCTCCACCACACTCACCCCCCTCCACTCCCACCTGCCAATCCACCGCTCCGGCTCCAGCGCAAACATGCTCAACGTATACAACATATCCCCATCCCTGATCCTGCCCGCTTTCTGCCACCGTCCATGCAACCAATTCATTCTCGCCAGCGCTTCTAGTCCCCTCTTCTCCCAGGGCGGGTTGGTGATCATTTCCAGGACTAAGACTTCCGTGTCGGTGGCTCGTTTGGAGGCGGTTTTGGGGGAGGAAAGTTGACCTGTGGCGAGAAGCAGAGAAGAGATGGAGGGGATGGCGTAGGTTTTGAATAAGGCGAAGAAGAGGGAGCGTGAGTAGAGGTAGGGAAACTCGCGCTGGGAGAGGGCCATGAGGATTTGGTGGGCGTCTTGGAGGGTCATTTTGGAGAGGTTGCGGGGGGTGCCGTCGGGGTGATAATATTGCGGGAAGCGGGTGCGGTAGGAGTGCAGACGCTGGAAGCGGAGGTAACGGATTAGGAGGAGGTAGGAGGGGATGAGGATGGTGAGGAGGGTGGTCCAGCTCCAGTTGAGGCCGACGCTCGATAGAGGTAGGGAGGGCATGATGGTCGAGAGGAGACCATCGGGGGGTGATGGTGTCGTGAGGTTCATGGTGATGTTGAGCTGGGTGTCATGGGCATGCCCTTTTTGATGTTTTGAAGTCGAAGTGACGAAGGAGGACAGAAGCTATTTATACTGATGCACTTCTTGGAGTTGTGTCCCCTTCCGTTTGCTAAGATGTTATGTCTTGTCTCGGCAGCGGGGTAGATAGATGTACGTCTAGGGATACCGCAAATTCTCATTCAAATGGGATTTATCCCGACGCTCTACGGCCAATCATATCTTGGGAAGGGGTTGCATCCGATGGGCTCGACGTACCTAGCAGACCTACGATTGGCCAGTACCGTCTGGGGATAAATCCGATTTGAATGAGTCGTAGCGGTAGATGTCGGACGATCTTGCCTTCGGCCGCCCCAAAGTGTGATAATATGTAATGGTCTCAATCAGCAGCAAACAGGGGGAGAACCCTACTCGGTACCCGCCCGCCTCGGTTGATGCTTCATGTGACTGGGAATTCATTGGAATGTGGCTTGCAATCCCATGTTTCACGGCATAAAACCTGTTCCACAAGCAGCCTGGTTATTGCGCGAAGTCTTGGACGACACCGCTCCGCCAAATCTTTGTCGTAGACATGGCCCACCGTCATATCATGAACTAACATACACTACCACTAAAACTCATCCGTAAGAGATTTACCAAAGGCGCTAGCTAGGAAGATGAGGGAATCCCATTGGACTGATTCCTCATATGCAGCTAATCCCGCCGTGCATATGCTTCTTTCTCGCCAAAACTGCCAGGTTCAGTAAATCTCTTACGACTNTAAGAGATTTACCAAAGGCGCTAGCTAGGAAGATGAGGGAATCCCATTGGACTGATTCCTCATATGCAGCTAATCCCGCCGTGCATATGCTTCTTTCTCGCCAAAACTGCCAGGTTCAGTAAATCTCTTACGACTGGGAAAAGGCGGTAGTCTAGATGCTGCTCACGCGAAGAGATTTCACTCGCTAGCCGAAACGGGATGTAGGGCTGATTAAAGGTGCCGGAAAGTTGTGGAATGATGATGCATGGCATCGGACTTTGTGAGGGGAATCTTGACATGTTGCGTATGGCGAAAGCGCCGCTGCGCCAGAGCCTGACCCCTCTCGATCTCAAGTCCTCAACCGCACTTTCCGTCCAGCGGCCATCCTGTATCTTTTGCAGCCGCCAACCGAAGCGGTATCAAATCATCAACTCATGCCAAGACAGCATTGCGTCTGGAATGTCATCTTCCCATGACAAATGGTTTGCACACAATATCCCAGATAATATCTGATTGTGCTCGTCACCGACCTGAAACTTGTATCATCTCAAGATGCGAACATACCGAGTTTGCCAGCTTCACCGGCCTTTGATTTTATTCCGCCTCCAGCCGCTCAGCTCAGACCAAAAGTTGTTTTTGCCTTTTCCCTCGCCGCGGGTCCTATCAAAATCGTCTGGAAGAGTCAAATCCGAGCTTGGAACAAACCCAGCACCCAGATCGACAAGCGGAACCATGGACGGTCGCCCATGTGCGCACTGAAACGGGAATGCGCAATCAGCCAGCTGCAAAACCAAGCTGCTGCATTCCYCCAGGGACAGTTCGTCGTTGAACATGATGGCACCTAACTTGTTAGCATCGTTGACTCCAGCGACGGAGGGAAGAACTCACTTCTACAAGACCTAGAATTCAACAACTCCAAAATGCCCTCGGGGCAATCATGGAACCTAGCAACCCAGTCACGTTCTCCCTCTATCTGGCCACCGCCAGCTGCACGATTTATGGACAAGCCCAAGCCGGGGTTGTCATTCAGCCTCCATATCTCCTTTCGGAGCAGCTCGACCAGCACTCGCGGTTCTAACCTACACCGCTCCAAGATGCTGGGTGGCAGTGACTGTACTTCCACGGTGAACCTCGTCGAGTGTTCCTCGCCTGCGAAGACTTCGTAGAAAATTCCCCAGTAGTCGAAGTGTGGTTTGTATCTGACGAGAAGGTTCCCGTCTTGCTTGGACAGGTCGAAGCGGAGGGGGCGTTGCAAGGTTTGCGTCTGGGCGATTATCTGGTCCGACTGTGTGGCACCTGAGCGGTGGACAATGGTGAAATAAGATTTCATCAAATCTTCTACGCGGACTCGCTCGTCAGCCGCGTGCTGATCGATCAGAACCAGGACGCTTCGGTCAACGTCGGAGCTGGGGGAGACTTTGTCTGCTTCCGTGGGAGCCAGTTTAACAAAGATGAACTTTTTATCAACTTGCGCAAGGATAGTTGCCGAACGCAGGGCATCTCTGGAGATTCGCCCCTGTAGGGTCATCAAAGCCCCTCCGTTGGCCGGTTCCAGATTGACACCTCCCGTAGAGTGATGATTGCAGCTATGATGAGCGCCGTGTTCCATAGACTCATACAACTCGGGCACACGAGGTATGGGAGCTTCGACAGGTTCGAAGGCGGTACTTTTTGACGCTGGGACAGCAGCTCGAGGTAGTGACTCCTTTTCACGTGGCTTTGGGGTGTCTCGAGGTCTCGTTCCGGGGGCGGAATGGGGTCGAATCATGAAGCCTGTCCGCGGATCTATGAGTGTTCTGGTATTCGTAGTGGGATCTACCCACTCCACATAATTGTCCGTCTTGCTGCTGTCAAAGCTTGAGGGCAGACTGGACTGTCGACTCAGTCCCCGTGACGCGAAGTGGTTATTGCTTGATGGAGGTGGCTCGACATCCTCGAACGGCTTTCGTATAAGCTTACCCGCTCTGTCAAACAGTGGGTTTTGCGCCCACGGAACGATTTCCACATCTTGCGCAGATGTGCTGGCAGATTTGACGGTCTTGTCTGTAGATAAGGCTGAACTTGAAGAGGAGTTTTTGGATTGTAATTCATGCGTGTATCCCGACTTCACGCGTGACCACGACGTAAACGGGGATGCTGAGCCCTCTTCGATGTGACGGTTGCTTGAGCTTGCCCTTGAGCTGCTAGAAGTTGATCGCGCTAGCCCCGAAGGTGTATGCTTCTTGTTGCGACTGAAGGTTGCCTGTGAGGATGACGGGGAGACAGATCTCCCGAGAGTACCGGACTCAGCTGATGAGCCCCTTGACGACTTGAGCCTGTCGAAGGCATTAATAGACTTGGGCCTGAACTGGTGTTTCTTTAGGAACTCGTAGGCTATCACCTGAAGAAGGTCGGTGATAATCGAGAGGTCCTGCTGCCTTTCGTCTAGAAAGTCATCGGCATTCAAGGAACCCTCTTGTCCAGCCATGGTGATTCGAAGAAAGAACATGGGCCATCGATCAATGCCCTTCCTTGGCTTGAGTTCTTTTAATGTGAACCCTTCTTTCCTCCTTGGCTGCCCTTCGTTGAGTGCTGCTTCTTCGATGACGCCAAACCCAGAATTTGCAAACACGCGGTTGACCTCCTCGTACAAAATGTTGGAGTCGTTTTCGTTTGACAGGGGTCGTATGCCCAAAGACATAAATTGCACCCGCCTTGTTGCTACGGGGACGAGACAGAAGCAACCGCTCACAGAAACTCCAGGTACGGAGGCTCCAACTGGAACCCATGACTTGGAGTCTTGGTCCTCAGTCAGTGAAGCTTGGGCGAAAAGGCTGGAGGCCCGCAGCACCAGCTCATTAGCAGAGTTCCGACGGTCTTGGAGCTGATTGGTTATCCCGGAAGTGCGAAGAGTAACGGTACGTCGAGAAACAGCGTCTCGGACGGATAGAGTGACCTCGTTTGGCCAAGAAAGGAGAATCGAAACGATGACATGAATGAGCTGGTCAAGGCTCTTAGCCGTGCCCAGTCTATCAATTTCGGTGGCCCTCTGCTTTACGCGGACGGGCATGGAGCCGAAAAGGTTGCGAACAGTAACACGCGTTCCACTTGGGAAGGCCAGAACACGCTCTTCGGGGAGAGCAGGAGTGTTGCGGGCCACGATCCGGGAGTTGTGAATTGTCAAAGCGTTATGGGAGCGGTGCTCATGATGATGAGAAGAGATGGAAAGCAGAGACAGAGCTGCCAAAGAAGCTAGGAACTGGCCATGTCTTCCATGGAAATCAGGATGGGGCGGATATCGCGAGGTATAGTAAAGCTTTCCGAGACCGCCCTCCTCATGGAAACAGGCGGGAGGTATACCGAGCCCATTGTCCTCAACAGAGCAATTTCCACGGCTGTAGTCGATAGAAATGTTGATCTTGGTTGCACCGGCGTCGAGTGAGTTTCGAAGCAGGCCATCAATGACGCCGTTCAGGGAGGTAATAACAGCTGAAGACTTGATCTGGGCGATAACGTCCCCAGGGAGTGGTTGGATTGACATGGTGGTGGTTGATGTGAGTTCAACATGACTTTTTGGCGGCAAGGTCTTGGCGGGTGGACTGGGTGGTCGGCGATGTAAAAACAGACACTGTTGAGCTCTGGAAGGTGAGCTCTAAAATCACGGGACCTGCCAGAGAGAAACAGCAAAGGAATAAAATGGAAGTAACGTGAGGATAATAATGGAAAGGGTGAGGGGTATTGCGCAGGCATCAATGTGATCAAGACTTGTCAATTGAAAGCAGCGGATGCAATTGAGGCAGCTTGGATGAAGCCATTCAGAACTGAAGAGAAAGAA
Source organism: Neurospora pannonica FGSC 7221 (assembly GCA_009805235.1). NCBI lineage: Eukaryota > Fungi > Ascomycota > Sordariomycetes > Sordariales > Sordariaceae > Neurospora > Neurospora pannonica. Next base: position 21,368 of record RANY01000769.1, read on the forward strand.
GACGTCAGGTCAAGCTTGTCAAGCTCTCTGTCTTCGCATTGGCCGCCCCGAAAAGAGACAAGTGAACCTTGATGGCCCTGGTTCTTGGCAAGGCACGTGAGAGCAGGAGCTCCACAACGACCCCAGGGGAAACATTGGCTCCACAGATCGGAAAGGCCCGACCTTGGTGGATCCTGTCTTTGTTCGAATCACCCAGTCACCGTCGCCGTCGCTGTCGCCTGGGAAAATGGCAGTGCAACTTTCACAATTCAGCAAAGTCCATGCCGTTGCCGTCCCAAAAGTCCAACAAAGACGCGACACAGATCCTGTCATCATCTTTTCGTCGTACTTTCCAGAGCCAGGAATCCATCACAGACTTCGTCATACCCTGTGACCGCTTTTCTACTTCGAGTCGCTCGTTGAATTGACAATTATCCATCCCTCCGATTGCGAATACAACCGAATTGTCTTCTTGTCGTCCCCGAGAAATCGCGACCCTGTCAATCAATCAGCAAATCTCCATCGCATCGCATCACATCCTATCCTTGCCGACAAGTGAAAGAAGCACTGACGCTACGTTCGCAACTGACTCGACCGACCTCAATCGATATTCGATAAAACACTCCTCTTTCCATCTCACGTTCACCATCCATCTCCTTCCTCGGTATCTATTCCCTTCAGTCCGTCCTTCCTGTCGCCGAGAGGAACGTGAAACCGTTGGCCGTTGCAAGACCACCTTGTAATCTGCCCCAAGGACCAGTGTAGTCTGTGCAGAAGCCGTTAGGGAAGTGGTACCGTCCGGATACAGGAACCACAACTAAAAGCAGGTGAAACCCGCTGGCCGCTGCGATCGTCGCCCGTCCAACAACTCGATATCCACGCGCCCTACCTTCTTTCCATCTCTCTGGCGACCATCAATTTGTAGCTACACGCTAGACCCAAACATCCAGAATCCCCCAACCCGCGACTGATGATTTGACGACTACTTGACCTTCTGCGACTGGCCTCTGCCACTGCCACTGCTAGGACGACGACCCTTGTTTTGCGATCGCACTACCGCATTACCGCACGGATCCAGATCCATATCCGCAGATATCGACGTCGACCCTACCGCGCCCGTGTAATTCGACTGCACCGTCTTCTCCAATTCCTGCTCCGACTACCTACTTTTCCTCTACTACGACCACCATGACCGAGACGGCTACATCTTGTCACCACGGTACTAATTCTCTCATCTGAAACCTTGTCCAATCTTTGCGCTACCTACCTCTACCTACCTCTTATTAGCCGTCCACTCCCGCACATCCTCTTCTCTCGCTCCCATCCATCACACCGTCCCTCGTCCAACATGCCTTCCTTTGCCTCTGCCTTTCGCCATCGAAGCAATTCTGCTCCACCGCTGAGCCAGTTCGGCCCTCATTCAGTCGCTGACCCTATGCCAGACCGAGAAGATCGTCCCGAGAGGACTGGTCGCCGACGACCCTTCTCGTCGCTGATGAAAAAGCTCAAGAGCATGAAGCCCGGCGATGCTGTTCGACATGCCAGCTCCAAGCGAAACAACCTCAAGAAACAAGCCGACAATAACCCATATGCAGCCGTTGGCCGTTCCAACTCCGACCATGTCCAGATCGCCCTAACCCCGCCGCCGACCAGCCATTATTCGGTATCCTCGACAAGAAGCGCGAGAACATCGAGCACAACATCCATAGACCCTTCAGATGACTCTGTCAGGTTGTCGACCGACGGCCACCCACCCCCAACCATGGGCGGTCGATCGACTATAGCTCCGACCGTCGTCACCGATCATGAGACCTCGTGCTCTATGGCCGCACCGTCCTACGGGGCCTCCTCGGTCACTGGCACGACTCGTACCGCAAACATCGACTCCCGTCGGGGCAATGATAGCACCTTTTCGTCCCCCGCGCCGTCTGTCCGCTCCTTGACTACAACCCTGACGACAATACAATCCTTTTTGCCCAATGGTGCCGCTGCCACGCACAACAACAGCAACCAGCACAGCACCAACACGTCCAACAGCCCTAATCACCACCATCACAACCATCATTCTCATCACTCCAACTCACAAATAATCCACTTCAACCAACCTTTCCCGACGACGGCCACTCCCGTCTCCGCCATTCCAGCCCATCTTGTACCATCCGGCCAGGGTGGTAACTCGCCTTTCTACCCGACAACCTACCATACCGCCACGGCGAACAACCTTTTGACCGACAACGCCTCCATCCTAACACTCGCATCCTCTTCCAAGCGCCGCCGCCGCCGCTCCTTCGACACTGACGCCTCAGTCCGTGCTCTCGCGCCCTCTTCTCTCTTCGGAGGCAGTCGCGAGTCTCTCCCTCTCAGCGTCCTCAGTTCCAACATGGAAGGCGGCACAACTGGCGGCATGACCGGCGCCACCACGCCCGGTGGTCTATACCGTGGACCCAACGGCTTGGCAAACGATCGCACAAGTATCTATTCCTCTACTACGGGAATCCTAGCCAGCGACAGGAACAGCTTTTATTCGAAGCAGGCCATCGGCGGGCCGGGTACTGGAGGAGATGCGGCTAGTGTGAGGAGTGGGCTTTTAGGACATGGAAGGGCCGAGAGTATCAATGGCAGTATTGGTGGAGGGTTAACCGCTGCGCCGATGAATGGGGTTGCGTCGGCGGGGAGCTTGGTTGGGCTCACGGCTGCGGCGTCACCCAGTCCGCTGGCTAGTCCGAGGGATAGGGACAGGGAGAGGAGGATTAGCGGAGGGGTTGGTAATGTGGATGAGGATGTTGAAGGGGAGGAGAGGGCATGATGGAGTATGGGCTGTATGGGTGACGAGGATGGAATGAATAATGGTAAATGTGCTGAGGAATTGGGACGGGCTGGGAACATACCAAATATCGTATGGGATGGTGTTCTAGGACGGGAACGGGTAATGGATGGGACAGGATTCTCGGGTTATATGTCTTGGGCTTACCTCCAAGTGCTGGCGTTTTGTTCTTATGTCTATCATCTGCGTTATCTTCAACCGAGAATGGGATACCTCTGCAAGCTCTAACGGTCACTATGGAAAAAGGGAGGTTCTCTTGACTTTTGTCTTTTCTGGGCTGTTGAATGTTGGGCATCAAGTTTCTGACTCTGGTGTGGTTTATTTTATTTAGACATGTTTTCCTCCACATCGCTGCATTTTTTTCGGGACTCCATCTCGTTCTCAACATGTTCCTTTTCTGCTGTTCGTCCCTGAACTGTACACCTCTTTGGACGTCCCTCTTGGTGCCGTTGCCTCTTGCTTCTTTTCTACGGCTCCTTCCTTATCGGGGTCGGTTTCGGTCTCTGTTCGGTCCCGTGGGGACGAAATCGATTGGCGTTTTCATGTACTGTACACATATTTCACCAAAAAAAAGTTGCTGGTAAATGTTGGGATGCCACTGCCCGAAGTCGAGCCTGGGACCTGCTGTTCGGCTCTCACGTGCCACTTGTGCTACCGTTACATCACGGGGCTACGTTTTACCAGCGATTGTTTGTTCCACTTGAAGATGGACCGGCTTATATCATAAGGCCACGCTCATTTGGACGGAGTTTGCCAGCTCAGCTTCTGACAATGCTCCTTCTACATGTCAGAGGACCCGGGGCCCCTCCCATACCTAATTTGTTTGATGAGAACTGAACCCTCGCACCTGCGGAAGGGGAAGACTGTTCTGCTCTTTCCTAAGTAGTCTACGCAGTATGCACTCACGTGGGCAACTTCCAACCAATCAATAGCCTGACGTTGTGGGCCGTTAGATATTCAGGAAAGACTCACTCGAACATCGACGAGACTCAAAACGGAAGCTACCTCAGTATCAAATCTCGAGTTTGGAAGGTACGCTGTACAGGCTGAGTGATCATGCTGTCATCATATTTCACTTGATTAATAACGCATATGTTGATCTCCCAGACCGCACCACCACCGCTCAAACACATTCGTGCAGCACATATCGACCGTATTTTCCCGTCAATCATGGACTTCAAGACAGCGTGCGACGATTCAGACGAGCTTTGCGAAAGATGCCTCCAAATTGACTTCCATCACATATTCCCAAGAAACTAACAAACATGGCCATACGACGACGGCAAGCGCGATCGTCATCACGGCGTGGTCAACCTCGGTGTCCTCGACAAAAACGCGACATGTAAACTTTGTCGCTTCTTCTACTCCATGCGTTGGCCCCAAGCACCCACACCCACACCCGCACTCCTTTTGTTTGATCACTATCACCTGAGAGTGTTCACGCAGGTCGACGCGTCAAAGTACTCATTTCCAACAAAAACCAGTAGCACCCTTCGTGGAGAAACCGTCTGCAGCGTCGTTCCAGGACACATCTCAGAATTCACCGACGACAGTCTTGAGAGCTATCAGAAAATTTACTACGACCCTGACGTGCGTGGGTTAGAAGAACTCGGGACAAACGGCCATTTCTTTCCTTGTGAGCAGTCAATGCCACCATCATCGGAGCACTACAATGGTGAAGTAGGTCCATTCCCTCTGCAGCAGTACGAAGGGGTAGACATACTACTTCGACCGTACCCAATTCCACCACCACCTAGAAGACACGGCGAGCTCCTGAAGTCAGTAGTGCCCAAAGGCCTCCGCGTTCTTCCCAGTTCTATCAACTACCCATTGATCAAGTTCTGGCTCACTCAATGTGGGCATATTGATCGTCTAGATTATTACCACGAGAGGCAGATGAAACAACGTATTACCCCGGTACGGTGTATCGACTGCGAAAGTCGTGAAAGTCGTCCGACTACCCCCTGGCGAAGATTATGTGGCCCTCAGTTATGTCTGCGGCGGTGTCTCTGCGGCCAGCAATTGAGAGAGCAGCACCCAGAGCCTGGGACTGAGAGAAGGAGGCTTTTCATATCCGAGGACGCTCCCGATGTCATCAAGGACGCCATCACGGCCGTCAAGAACATCGGACTACGCTATCTTTGGGTTGACTAGTACTGCATTAATCAGACAGACAGCACTGATAGATGGGTCCAGATTAAGAATATGGATAATATTTACGAGGGCGCTTTCGTGACCATCGTGGCAGCTGCCGGCAAAGACTCGTCTTTTGGTCTTCCCGGTGTCGCTGCTATTGGTGGTACTGCTCAGAGACCGAAAAGAGAGCAATACCATGTCAAGATCGGCTCGAGGTCTATGTCGCTAGTCGGATCTCTCCCCACCGCTCATAATATAATCCGAGAGTCTACGTGGGCCACGCGCGGATAGACGTATCAAGAGGCTATCCTGTCCCGTCGTCTACTCATCTTCACTGAGTATCAAGTGCACTTTGTATGCCCGGCATGCATATAGAGCGAAGATAAACCTTCTCTCTGGAATAATACTCGGGGAAGGCCACATGCCTGTTTTCAGTCTATCCCACAGCTATCGCAGATATTTGAGACTCACATGTTTCGAAGAGACGATGGGGATGTCCGATGGATATTCCGACATTCTGAACAATATCCGGCGAGGGATGTCCGACGGATGCTCCGACATATTGAACAATATTCGGCGAGCCATCTGACAAATGAAGAAGATCGATGCGCTTAACGCCCTGAGAGGCCTATTGACCAGGTTTCCCTTTTTCACATACTATGGACTGGTTTGCAAAGACATGACCCAGAACCACAGGGAGGAACACAGCAGCAGCGATCAAGGCACCTAAATTCCATGCCAGTAGAGTTTTTCCAGTCTCTTTGGTTTTCCTTTCGATTTGCCGAGGGGGGAGATTGTGAAATCAGACGACGACAAGGTTTTCCCAGTTGGTCATGGCTTGGCTGGAAGGCCCCGAACGGTGTGAGTTACCACAACTTCGATCTGACTTTGAGCGACTCGGACTTCTACGGTCACAAACTTGAAGAAAAAGCAACATTTTGGGCCGAGGAGAATGAAGGCTCGCACGTACAGCTTGTGGATCTCTTACCATCCGCGGCATCCATGAAAGATTGGTATTGGTCAGACACCTCGAGAGTTATACCGGAGTTGTCCACCTATCTCTGGGTAGAGAAGGGCTTGGTAATCCAACTTCGGTTCTGCGAAGCTCACAGTTACCTTGACAACGGTCACCTTCACGTAGAGGTGCGTTTCAATAACGACTTACTAGGCAGGATAGAGTCGGTTTACATGTCACCAAAGCTGGATGACCCCCAGTTTCAGAGATTGATCACAGAGACGTGGGATTGCCTACTCATTTACAGAACTAGAAGAGACCGCTCCGGGTCAAAATATTCTTGGAGTTTCCTGATACTAGAGTGGTCGGGTAATACGGCGTACAGGGTCGGTACCCTTGACATTGGCGAGTGTTCGATGGAAGAGTATCAGGCTTTGTTACGAGAGGTGCCGCATTCTATTCGGAGAATACGACTTGGTTGACCCGTACACAGAAGTCTGGCATCTTCGCCTGCCTTTTCAACTCACCCAACACATCGGTGTTACCAACACCATCCTCAATTGTACGGCAAAGGCGCCAAATCAAGCCCTTCAACCGTAAGCTTAAACGAGTCGTTCCTAAGCACCACCAGTTAGCTTTACACGCCCACCAGACGACAAGGTATCACTCCAGGTAAAGGCAAAGAAACATACCTCGAATAACTCCCCGCAGTATCCAAATCCAGCCGCCCGCGGATACAATCCTCAAAGTCAACATCCGCCCAAATAATCCCTTCATCATCCTCCCACTGCGGACCGGCAAGCACATCTCCAAAAGGCGAGACAATCGCCGAGCCACCACGAGACACAAACTCCTCCTCCGCCTTGGCACCGGTAGACCTATCAATGACAGGGGACTTGAACGTCTTTCCACTGTCAAGCTTGGGTGGCTGGGCCGAAGCCGGAGCTCCTGGAGCAGCAGAAGACAGCGAAGTCTTGGCAGTCGTGGTGGACACGGCCTCGTCGTCAACTTCGGCTTCCGCTTCGGCTTCAACATGACCTTGGTCGTCGCAGCAGGGCAAGACGATCTCGTTGCCGTCTTCGTCGAAGACGGACTGTCTGCGAATTTTCTTGGGATGGCCGCGGCTGCCGCTGCGGGGAGAGGGAAGGGCGATTTCGAAGCCTTCTTCTGTGACGAGGGAGCTGCGTCTGCCATCACTGGTAAATGGAGAGGGGTCGGCGATGGCGCTGGTGTCGGCCTGTTGTTGCGGTTGCTGGGAGAGCACGGGGCGACCATTGATCTTGGCTTGTTGCTTTCCTCCATCTTTGCGCACACACATGTTGGAACTAACGACGAAGCAGCGGCCTTCGATGGCGGCAGTCCTCATCAGGGGTAGCCATGTATCACGGCCGTCGGCGGTTGGGGCGAGATAGAGGTTGATGTTCTGGGAGTAGAGCGACTGGCGGAGCATAGGCATGTAGTTCTCCCAGCAGATGGCGGCGGCGAGATTGATACGGACGCCGCGGATGACGGTGCTGACGGCGCGGAGGGTGGCGGGTGAGCCTTGGGCCCAGACTAGTCGTTCGATAGCGGTCTGTTTGGGGAGCTCTGGCGTTAGCATGCGGTTCCATAGCAGATTCACAAGAGAGAAAAAAGGGGAAAAGATACTCACAGGCATAACCTTCCTCCTCTTCCCAATCATGCCCATCTTCGGACACACATAAACCGCGCTACAATACAAACTCCCGCCCGCCTTCTCAATACACCCCGTCACCAAGAAAACCCCCGTCTCCCTCGCGATCCGTTCCAACTCCTCCCTCGTCCCATCCCCCCTCTTGTTCTTCACCTTCTCCTCCTTGTCCCCCTCCTGCCCCCTTCCCTGAATCTCATCACCAACTAACTCCCTCCGAACCCACCTCTCCAACCCGCCCGCGCCCCCCTCCCCAACGATATCCCCCAAATCAACCGCGGCCTGGAAATACCGGAGGTACTCGTCCCTGCCCTCGGCCGAGCGAGAACCCATTACGCACCCAAAGTTGGTGCCGCGCGGGTAGCCGCCGATGTAGGCTTCGGGGAGGAGAAGGATGTCGATGTTGTTGGAGGCGGCGCGGCGGGCGAGGTGGGCGATTTGCGAGAGGGTTTCGGGGGTGGTGGGTTGGGTGGAGGGGGAGGCGGTGGCGATGCGGATTTTGGAGGGCGTCATTTTCGCGGTTTGTTGACGAGGCGGGTTGTGTTTCGTGGTGGTGGTGGTGGTGGGAAGATGGTTTGTGGTGTGGTCAGTGGTGGGATGACCGTTTGTTTGGATTCCTCCTACGTTAGGGTAGAGTCAGTATGGTAAGGAGAGGATAAAGAAATAACAATGGGCAGATTGGAGGGGCTCTCGGGAACTTATACAATGGAGAGCTCGAAGAGGGGAAGCTCATAGAGCTATTCCCATGAGGTTAGACTTTGTCATGCATGCAACCAAACGAGTCACCGTCACGATGACTACCGTTCCCTCTAAAGCTCTAAGCGCGGGGGGCTCGGCATCCATCGGCATCACAGTTCTTTGTTTCGTTCCCAGAGGCGTCGAAGTTTCGGAAGCTCCCGGCCCCCCCACGACACTATGGGAGTGGTGAGAGTCACCTCACCTTAGCAACGGGCTGTTACGAGCCGCCGGGGTTCCCGTCGTTGGACGTCGAGTTGAAGGGAGGTGGATGCTGCAGCTGGGATCAGGGGGGGTCGTCTTAGTGGCTGCCCCCTGCTGCCCCCGCATTTCAGGGAGGGCCAAGCCGCCAAGACCGTTGAAACGGGGTTCTGATAGGAGGGTGATCGCGCTGGAAGGGGGTACCTAGGTACCTGTGACGTAACAGCTTTTGACTGTGAGGACCTTGGTGGGTAGCTCGAGCTCTCAGGAGCAAGCCGAACGGAACGTGGGTGGACAGACTCTTCGAGATCAGATCCGCGATGCTCAGTGTAACGGATAGGATTCTTTCTGGAGATACACGACCAAACGCATCGTTCCATCCAGACTTCCGTCTTCCGTCTTTCGAGCTGACGAGGGATGTACAGTACGCACCCAACTTCTCCCGGTCGTCAACAACAGCCGTGATGCGGCTATCTAGAACGGCTTCGCTCCGAACGGGCCTACGCGGTTGACCGGGGCCGGACGTGGTAACCAAAGCCGTCTTGGGTCTTTACTAGACCGAATATGAAAGATATCAGTGATACGTAACAGGTATGTACCTTTGAGACGGATGTCGAAATTTCCAAATATGGAAGGCACGTCCAAGTCCACCACTGTTCCTTCCTCCTACTATCATGAGGGCATGCGCACACACAGGACGCACACACAATTCGAAATTAGATTTGTCCAAATAGCCATGCCCGGATTTCAATTCTTCTTGTTAGCGGAGAGGAAATTCATCTACTACATACCCACGCCAACGTCAGCAACCCGCCTTCACTCCAATTTGAGACGCACCTGAGAACACCCCAGAGAACGCACCATGTGAGCCACAACCTTGACAAGTTGACCTTACCTTTATTTCTGCCACTGACAGTTTGATGGACCAGAATCAGCCCCCATGCCGCCCCCTCCAGCGGCTTACTCCAGCCCAGGAGAGAAACGCGAGGTTTCTCGCTGCCCAAGCCAAACTCAGCCCCGAGGAACTACAACTACAGAAGAGGCAAAATGAGGCTTGGCCAGAGAACTTGCTGCCACAAGTCTACGTGAGCAACAAACCTCCAAGAGGTGGTTTCTAGAAGAGTTCCATCAAGTTCCAACATCCTGTCCTTCCCACAAGCTTGGCGTTACAGGACAGTTTGAGACTGCTTCTGATCTTGGCGATAATCGATGGCGTCTTCGACCAGGGAATAACGACCTGGGATGATTTGTACCGTCTCAGAGTCCCTCAAAGCCTGGCCAAGACTGGCCAACTAATTCAACTGAAGGCATCGATGAAGAAGGTCCCAGTACTTCGTCGTATGACCACTCACCGCATCACCAACGAACCAGTCCAAACGGTCGATATCCACCCCCAGATTCGTCGTCTTGGTAGATTCTGCGGCTTCAAGAAGCGCCTTATTGGGTACTGCCTTCGTCGTGGGGTGGCCTATGCACTTTCTCAACACACCACCGCCGAAAACAGACAGTTCCTGATGGGCCACACAAGGGCTTCATCATACTGGCCTTACCATCCCCAAATCTCCACCGTTGACTTCCCATCGATGTTTAGAGGTTTGGAGCAACGCTCCGTCCTGCAACTCACCTCTGTATCGCTTGCCAGGAGTGATACTGCTCCCCAGACAATTTCTCCACAAGCGATAGCGCGCATCCGACGAAGGCCTGACATCGTCGAGCTGAAGGGCCAGATTGACGAGATCCGTCAAACACTGATAGAAAAACACCGGAACCTGACTGCTGCGTCACGCACAAGTGACCCCCTTTGGATCAATTACGTCGAAGGATCCAGATTGCTCGACAACATTCTTGAGACAGCCGAGCGAGCCGAGTTTGAGAAGGAGTACAATCTCCATCATGAACGCAACGTCGCGCAGCTTCAACCGTTGCCAGCAAATGCTCCAAGCACTACAACCGCGGATCAGGCTAGCGAACGGGATCGCATCTTTGAGCAAATTGACGCCATCGATCGCGAGGATGATGTCGATGCATTTGAAGACGGGAAGGATATCAGCGATGACGAGGAGGGTCAAGATGACGATGACGATGACGACGGTGCAGCTATCCGTAAGCACAACATCACCATCAAGCGACCCAGAAGGGGGGCGCATAGAATGGGATACCCAGGAACTTCCGCTTATGTGGACATGCTGGAGGAACTCAGACAGGCCCAGGAAACGGAAGCGCAAACCGCCGAAGTGTTGTTGAAATGGTTTAGAATATGCCATGGCATCAACGACTTTTCACCCGGGGAAGAGCCCTTCCCAGGGCAGTACAAGTGCAGGTTCTGTTACCAGGACCTCGCCCAAGGCCACAAAGCACATGAACATGTTCACTCTTGTGCGAAAACCAACGAGTTGGGCATCCAACAAATCCTTCTTGACGCTATCTGCCCGTTGGATCGGCCCTGCTCATATCAAAAGTGCGGCCACGGTGCCTAGCATCTCCAATTCGTGCCATGTGCAGCCACCTTCCAGACCCATAAGCAAATGGGAGAGCATTATCGGACACATATGAGGACAATGACAAAGACTCTACCCGATAGAACGAAGGAGCTGAGCTGTTTCTTCGGCTCTTGCGCCAGCAACCCGGAAGGAGGCAGGCTCAACAGAGGGGGGCCTACCTTCTCTACAGAGGAGGACAGACTCGCGCACATGTGGGAAGTTCATCAGGTATACACCAAATGGACGGCCGACGTGGAATTCTGTGACTATTGTCACTCGTGGCTTTCAGAGCCATATGAATGGCGTAACATGCGCCCACCCACATCACCTCGGCGGCACAGATCATCCAGAAACATGGATCGTCATACCCCGGATTTGCCCGTTCTGCTATCACGACGAAACGAGGCCTGCACACCAACGTGTGTATTGCCACGAACGGCAAGGTTATGTGAAGCATATTGGTTCACATATCGTTGACATGGACAAGACGAAGAAGACGCTGAGATGCCCATGCTTTCCAACGTTCTGCAACTCTGAAGAGGAAATGGACAGCTCCGAAATGCTGCTCCACTTGAAGGATGTTCACCACATCGAAGCGGACAGGCGTAATCGCTGATCGTTCGGCGATCTTTATGTTCGCAGGTTATGAATTCAATTTTTTGTTTTGTTTTTGGGTTTATGGTAGGGACGGGACGAGATTACCAACAGTGGAGGGCAAAATGGGGGGAGATATTGTACTCACAGGTATACGCTGAAGGCCAAGAAAAGAAAAGAGATGCGAGCGTGGTTTCCATGTTAGGGAACAGAAAGAGAGTTCTGATCCAACTAGATGTTTGTCCCCGCGACTTGAACGGGATAACGACCTTCAGATTGCCCAGTCTATTTAAAAGGACTTTTCGCTATCTTCGAACTAATGTATATAAAGAACCATTCACTACCTATCCCTATATAACAGACTCTTGCACAACCATCAGTTAGTGAAAAATTTCCAACCCCTCTCCGAACGCCTTTTGTATGTCACCAACGACGTGATGACCAACGCATATCGCTTGATGACCGTCTGGTAACCGAAATAGTCCTTTGGATATGGTGTCTTGTCGGAGTGAGAAGGGCTCGAGATTCATTCTATCTCGTTTCATCCCATCCCGTTTCATCCCATCTCGCTGATCAACCCGGCCCAGACCCGTCAAACTCTTCGACCCCCCCCCCCCCCCCCCCAACCACCACCACAACCCTCTACCGCGGCGGTTTAGGCAACGGCAAAATTTCCACCACCGGATGATCCGCATACTCAGATCCCTTCCCATCATACCTCCCCCGCTCGTAATTGCTATCCGTCTCCGGACCACTACAATGGTTCCAGCTAGCCATGCACTGATTTACACACATATAACCCAACAATACGTCCTTGCTCTTAGCCGACACCTGCCCGCGGAACTGGCAGGTGTAGAGCTGCTTCTCGGCCGCATCGATCAGGTCCTGGTAAAAAGCCCCCTGAGGATTCTTGGACCAGTTGATACAGCACCGCTTGCCGACCAGCTCGAGGCAGACGGAGCGGTGGTTGTTGTCCTCTGGGATTATCTCGGACTGCAGGGGGAAGACGCCCCGGACTAGGGTCTCGCACACGGGCACGTCGGCGCCGTGTTTGCCGGAGCAGATTACCGTGTTGGAGCCGCAGCGTTTGTGGAGTTTGGGGCCGCGGCGGAGGGGGGCGGGGTCGTTGGGTTTGGTGGGTTGGTTGGGTGGGTTGGGGTTTTCGGAGGTGGTGGTGGAAGTGTTGGTGAGGTCGGTGGTGGTGGAGGTGTTGTCTTTGAACCTGGATGTGAGAGAGAGAGGTTAGTAGAGGTATGGGGGCAGGGGGAAGGGGATTTGGTAGACGTACCACGAGACCAGACCAAACTGGGTCTCGATTTGGCCGGCGAGAATCAGGTCGGGGTCATCCTCCTCGTAAAGGACAGCACCGGAGACGAAGGAGGCGAGGAGGATCGTAATCGTGAGGAAAATTCTTGGGGGAACCATTTGGGAAGTGCCCACAAGGGCCGAGTGTAATTATTTTGGTTATTTTACGAGGTTTGGTCCTTGTAGCAGTTTTGCCAAAAAA
>RANY01000078.1:0-62960 GCA_009805235.1 Neurospora pannonica FGSC 7221
GGCATATAAATGGTTAGCTTGGTACAGCCACTCTACAACATTCAAGGGTTTTAGTGTGAGCAAACTGCCCATCTTTTGTACGAAGATTAAAGTTATCGCCACTTTGCAATTCACCGCGCTAACGTTTTAAATGCCGGCAGAGGTGTAGTGGTTCGTGACAAAAGTGACTGATCATCATCCCCGATGAACTATCCACAATCTTGTCTCACCCATCTGGTTTGATCGTCATTGTCAAATGTCTCCCATGCTTTCCTACTAGTTACGCACGCGTATCTCCACTGTATCCCGTCATTCCCATCCCATCCCACACGCGTGCCGCCGCCGCTGTCACTTCTAGTGCCAAAGACACTGAGACATTTTTTTCTTCTTACTCTTCTGAAAGGCATGCGCATGGAAAGCGGAAACATCCCCGCTTGCCCACACGCGTGCCGCTCGCTCGCCCAAACTGCCAACCTGCCAACTTCGAACCCGCCGACATGGTCCCGGGCTCCTGCCAAGACATATGATCGGCGAACTACAAGGTGTGTGGTGAAGGAATATCACACTGGTCGGTCAGGGAAGGGAGGGGGAGAGTGAACGGAGACCGGAGACCGGTCAGTCGATCAGACTGGCAGAGCTGGCAGGACTGGCAGGATTGGGTAACTGTAACCGTAATTGTAACTGGGCTGTAATTGTAACCGGCCAAATGTTGACTCTGAATTTGACTTTGAGTAGGTGATGAGAATAATGCCGTGGCCGTGGCCGTCATCGGATATATCCAGTCCGCTGAGTGCCAGGTGAGTGGGCATGGAGTCTGAAGAGTATAGTGTATTGAGCGTTACGAAACGTCCAAGTGTAGAGGTACGTAGTATTCGGTTCAATCGCAAGCACTATCCATGTGGTTTGGACACTCAGACACAGCCGAGGTACGTCCGATGAAACGAGCATATTTGTTGAGTATGCCGAGTGCTGAGTTAATGGTAGGCAAGTACCTACGAAGCTGCTCGACGTAGATTCTACTCCTCGGCCGGTTTGCGCATGTCGTCAAGGCGGTCCCACGGAAGTAGGGGACGTAGTTGGTACTGGAATGCAAAGTGGGAAGTACTTCACCGACTATGACTGACTAGTATGCACAAGTCATTTTCAAGTCATCAATGTTTATCGACAACGTGGTGGCCCTGACAGTGACAGCGAACGTGATGACTTGCTGGCTACTTGCTGATTGACTTTATGTGCTGCAGCACCCCAAGAGGCCCCCCTAAACGGGGTTTATAAAGCCCAGGTTTTGGTAGCACTTTCGCCCTTCGGGGCAATTTGGTCAATGTAAGCATTGAAACCTTCCCGATTCAGTGGTCAAGCGGTATGATGTGAAGCTAACAAAATTATCACAACAGTTGAAACGATACAGAGAAGATTAGCATGGCCCCTGCACTAAGGATGACACGCTACTCAAAGAGACGATACCAAATTTTTTATTTTTTTTCGGTAGATTTTCTGTGATAGTAACAGGTGGTACCTTTTTATCGTTTGCAATGTCCGTCAAGGTGGGTAAAATGGCAAAAGATGGATCTTGATTCCCTGACTATCTAATGGTGTCTGGGCGAGGAGGTGGAGGGTTCGAATCGTGTCCGTGACAGTCTTTTTGGGGATTTTTTTTTTTCCAGCGTGAAGAGCGGCTGGTTGGCTGGCTGAGGGGGGTTCTGATATCTACTATGAGCATTGGGGAACTGAGTCCGAGTAGTGAGGCCAGACACTCAGCTAGGACGCTTGTCTCTGAATGCGATCATGAGTGTCGAGCATCTTCACTTGATGGTTACGTATTTAGGTACGGGGTAACGTCAGAACAAAGTTGCCTTGGTCTTATATCTCAGGTATCGTGGTCCTGCTGGTACCTTAGATACTATATGCTCGCAGTCACGAGGATATTTGACATGAAGGGTGCGTAAGAAGTTAATCAGCATTGTTTTCGTTCCATCAACATATCTCCTGGGTGAAGTTATATATGTGAGACTGCCCATCCGTAGTATGACAACAGGAAGTGGTTGCTACTGGCTCACTAGGTACACATCTTCAGATGCTTCCCTCTCTTGATCTCTGTAATTCTCAGCATGTCCTAAAGTTGTCATGTAGTCATCGTTGAGTGGCTTGGCCGAACATCTTTAGGTTGACAAGCGGGTACTCAAACTCTCTCACATGGGTGAGTTGATGGCGATCATCATGCTAGAATAATTTAAACTTGAGGAAGATGCGGCCTCAGTCAATTAGATGCCGAGTACAGTACCTCTAGATATAGATCCTAGCAAACTTTGGCCATCAAGATAGAAAATCTATTTATAGGACTATACGGTACAAAAGGGGTAGTGGTCCTGTTATAGAGCCTTTAGATGTACGACAGCCAGCTTCACGTTCAAGGAAATGCAGATGGGGTCTGAAGTCATTTTCCTTCCCCAAGTGTCTATAGTCGTATGCACTCTGTAAAGCGTGATTCCTAGGTGGCTTATGTTCGATCACGACTCCTTCACAATCTAAGTCAATACAATAGTTATTGACAGTCTAAAGTATTGAGACAAGAAAGTGACCAAACTTCAGCTGTGACTCGGCTGTAACTCCCAGAGTCAACAGTTATGAGACCAGCAAACTCTTGTAACATAAACGGTATCAGGAGCGACCTTCCAACATTCATCTTGTCTGTGCCGGACTTCCATGCTCAAATTTCCACTCATTCTTGTCAGTGTGCAACAAGAGTATTGTCCTCATACCTATCTTGGAAGGAACTACCCCACCGTACTGTACGCTGATAGCTCCTTCCGTGATAGTCAAAGAGGAAACGCTTCTGACAGTGGCTGCCTCCCGATGGCTGTAGGTGGAAAGAGCATTCGAACTCGTGAAAACTTTTCACCACACGGCTGCAGAACGAATTTTGGGAAAGATGGAAGGTGCAAACTGATTACCTTTCCAGGTGTAATCCGCGCCCCCGCCCTGTTCGTTTTTGGTCAACTCAGCATTGAGTGTACGGCTCTCAGGAACAGAACAGTGCTACACCTCCAGCAGTATCTCAACCTGGGCGTTGCCTGTGATAGCTCATTCGACTTATATTACCACTCAAGGCCAGCAACTCGCCATCTTCAATATTGTCCATGATCTTCAAAGCTCGATAATGGGAAGCCCATCGTCTTGCTAGGTTATGGATCACAAAAGTAGACTAAAGTGTCACACAAGCTTCGGTTGCAACAGTGTGCTTGTCTTCTCTGAGCCTTGCACCCATATACCGTAGGAATTCGGGAACTCGGATTCCAGGTCTGCAGAAAATTTCCTGACTCGGCTACATACTTGATGCTTCAGGTAGAGTCAACGCAACAGACTTTACAATTCTCTGGGGAATACCCAATTATGAGGCAAGCACGCTGCTCTGACTGATTGAGGTCGACAGATCTTTGGCTGGTTTAGGAAATTTCCTGCAGGCCTGGAATTCGACTTTCCGAGTTTCTACGATACCTGATGACCAGGGCGTAACAACACTCAAGCCACAACTTCAGCCAGTATAGCCCGTACAGAATACGCCAGCAAGGGGGAAGTCAAAATAGATTCACAGCTCAATTATCCGCCCACTTCTAAAAAAAGCGCATTGGACACTCGCATCCCATACCCGAGTACTTCTCCTCAAGATCTCAATAGGGGCCTACGTAGTAAACCAAAGCCTTCAGGACACTGCCTCATCATTCCACGCCTAGACACACTCTCAAAAAAATACTCAACAGCTTCTGATCCCTCCCTGCTCATACTTGCAACATAAAAGTTCAATCCGGGATTGCATCACCAACAGACCAGGCCCAAGCTGACAAACTCGATCATTACAAATCTCGGATCCATGCCCTTCTTCTTCTCCTCCTCCACAGTCTGTAATACAACTTTAGTGTCCGAAACCGGTACTCGGTAGGTAGAGACACCAGCCAAAATACCCCCCCCCCCCCCAAAAAGCTTTACCAGGACCAGGACCAGCGAGTGACTCACTTGGTACCCATCAAGTCCTGCAATTTCCATGCCACGGCAGTGACAGACAGCGACAACTGGTGGTATGCCAACAAAGTCACTACAAGCATACCGTCGCACCAGAGGAGGAGGTGTCCCTAGACAGAAGACCTCACCCCCTTCTCCCAGCCCTCAAGCCCTGCTCACAGCCCACACGCCCATCCCGCCTCTCCCGGCTCCCTCCATCTTTCCCTCGCTTCTTCGTGCCATGTGTCAAACCGCGAGTATCCTTGACACTCAAGCCAACATCCTATCCAGACCTCGTAAGTATCGATACTTGAGTACACTCTCCGTCTTCGATCTTAGTACCGGTACTTCGTTTACTTCGCTGCTGTCACATCCTGAACCCCCATCCATCCCGTCTCACAGTCGCAACCCCCTAGATATGTATATGTATCGATACTTCCTCTTCGACTCCAGCTTCTCCAAGTACCGGTACTTCTCGACAGTTACACTACCACGTGCCTACCTCTTCTCTTTTGTCCCACCCCATCCTATCCCATCCGTTCGGCCCCTTTCTCTCGACCAGGCCTTGGACAGTAGACAGAGAAGAGAGTTCCCAACAGAACGGTGGAACGGCAGGACGGTACTGTACCACTCTACCGCGCTCCTGTCAAGCACACGCCGTGAGGACTCGGATCGGAGAGGGGGTGGATGTGGATTGCCCATGCCCATCCGCGATATTGAGGAGCGTGGGTGTGCCGATGTGTTTCGGACTAGGTAGCAGAGAACGCAGTGATGTGGGGGAGGGAGTGATGCTCAATATGATAGACTGAATGTGACTATACCGTGCAGTAAAAGTCTCCGATGCCATACCGTACCATCACCCGGGGACCGGGATCAAGACTTAGGGCCATGGTCATCGTATCGTCGGCTTCAACGGCACGGCACATACGCAGATACCTCCATGCTGAATATGTGGTGGACGGAGACATCTCCGTACATCCTCCCATGTCCCATGCGCGATATGCCGCGCAAAATACCCCCCCTTGTCCATTTTCGATCAGGCACGTCTTGGTTTTGCCACTCCAACTTGAACCGACCAACCGAAGTGCGTAGACGGGTGCCAGACCAGGGGGCTAAGTAAAGGTCCAGGATCCGGCGTACCAAGGCTTTGGTAATGGTAGCAGAGAAAAGGAGGATTTGAGAATCTGATTCGCATGATCGGTGTCGAGGTGACCGTCCATAAAAATCTTGATCGCACTATTTTTCAAAGTAAGTAGACTTCACTGATACTGGTCACACTTACACATGGGACCAAGTAGACGGTATCGCTCATCGGACGGGAAATCTTTGGTCAAAGTTGCGCCTTTTATTAGATATTCCTGTGTTATGTCCGTTTCCTTCATTTCTTCGTCAAACTCCCAGCGCCTCAGTTGACATAAAAGGGCGCGGGGACTTATAGCATATCTCCTTCCCTCCACGTCGTTTCTCGTTCCAGCTTATCCCACCGGGAAAAAAAAGTGGGTTATACACCTGCCAGTTGCAAAAGAAACCGAGCAAAGAAACCCTCGACGAACTGAAGGTGACAAAGTAACTTCCCACTTTCAGGGGTATCAGAAGCCAAACCTGGTGTGAGAAACCCACTAGAATTGATCTGTTAAGGCGTTGGCTGTCAGCTTTTGGTCGTCCAAATATCGATAGTCAAGCGACGGGAGAGAGACAAGTGCCCGACACAGGCAAGTGTTCAGCCAGCGGGAAGAAGAAAAAGGAGCAAACTCACCCAAAGTCATGCTCATGCTGACATCCGTGTTCTCCACCATCTTGGTGAACTCCTCAAAGCTGATCTTGCCGTCCTTGTCGAGATCCGCCTCCATGATGGTCTTGTCGACAATCTGCTGCAGCTGCTGGTCCTTGAGGTTGCTGCCCACCATCATCTTCAGCACGATAAACAGCTCGCCGTTGCTGATGTAGCCGTCACGGTCAATGTCGTACACCTTGAAGGCGAACCGCAGCTTCTGCTCCTTGTTGCCTTTGCTCGAGAAGGCGCTCAGACCGGATACGAACTCTTGGAAGTCGACGTCGCCGCCACCGTCTTCATCGAAGATGGCGATCATTCTGTATATTCCCAAAATTGCAAACTGTTAGTCGCTAGTTCTCACACTACATGATGTCGTATATTGCGCCCAGACAGCATTTCCCCACGGAAAGCCAAAGATATGTGATATACCGATCCGGGCAAGGGTAGATAAAGAGGGGTAGGACATAGCGAACCTTGTAGCAAGAGGATTCGTAGATATTTGAGGTAGGCTCAAGAACTCTTCGCGCTCGATGGTACCCGAGTTATCCTGTTAGACCAAACCCCGCCGGTTAGCCAAGTATTCCAACAATGACACCATCTTGACCGCTCGAGTTTGTATTCGCTGACTTGCGACAACGGTTGGTGTGTATAAGATGGCAGCACGGGAATGGTGGTGTAGAAACATGCCTTGTCCAACTTCATAAACCTCTTGCGCAAGCGGTCAACCTCTTCCCTGTCGACTGTAGAAAAAGGTGTGTTAGTAAAGTGATCTTGACAAGAGCTTGCTAGAAAGGCGCATAGCGCTTATTGATGTAAAGCGGCATGCGATGTGCATCTCCCTATCTCCGCAACCTCGTCGGTCGTAGCAAAGAGCAGTCATGGTGAGCCGCCGCCGATACGACAAGGATCGGGGTATAGTAAGGGAAGTATAGATAACTTCCGACACCGGGAAGCTGCTGAGCGAAACGTACAGTTGGATCCCTGGACAATGTTGTCCAGGACGGAGCTGGTGGTGTTGCCCATGGTTGCTGCTTGTGTTGTGTATGCTGGTTTCTTTCGGCCGACGGATATCTGGTATTATTGGGTATAAAAGATGTACGGCAGTGTACAAATCGCGGTGCTGGATCGTCGACAAGTTCTCGTTTTGTTCTGTTTCCTTTCCACCGCTGGTTGTCGTCCTCCTGATGATAGCAATGTGCGCGCGTGCCCAACGATGCGATGTGATGCGATGCTGAAGCGGTAGATAGCGAATGCGAATGGGTCGTGTCGGTAGTCGCTCCTTTAGGAAGTAGTTCGGGCGCTGGGTATTGGGTCAACACTTGAGCAGCGAAGGAAAAGTGTGAGGGAGGAGGTATTCACAGGTTAGAGGAATTAGGGGTCGACTCAGGGTCGATAAGGGTCTGGACAAGGCAGGAATAAGGCTGAGATGGGATGCCAGTGGTGGTTGACACATGGTCAAGGTCCAGGTAGCTCGGGCTTTCACTAGCTGCAGTGCGGCGCTCGATTGCCTCACCGAACAGCGGGGGCCACCCATTCACATCCTGGGCTGACACCAGCAGAGCAGCCCGCAGGGCGTTTTGGCAGGCGGCCACTGTCCCGCAGTCAGGTCCCTCTTCGGTTTGGCGGTCACTGACTGGAACTGGAGGCAAAAGAGAGGCGGGCCGCGGCCTTTGGCTCGGCTGGGCAGGCGGACAGTGGGGGCAGGCACGAGGATCGATACGGTGGATGGTGGGGTAAAAAGTGGGATGCACGAACCAGTTCTCCTCATTTCGATTCATTTCAACACGCTGCCCCTTTCGACGGTCAAGGTTGATGTCTGTCGGGACTGTTCGCGTGCCTCCTCGTTGAAACCAAACAAAACATTGACCGTTTTGGGGATTTGAGGGGAATGCATGCATCGCATGTGATGCGCATATGATTTGCACCTCGGAATCAATCTTCATTTGGCTACGATGCATTTATAAAGGTCAACTGCCTCAAGCCTCCAGATGGTCATAAGCTGTCGTTGAATATCAAATGTGATTTCAATGGCATGGAGAAGTGGTGCAGGATATCAGACTTTAATTTATCAAAGTAAGGTATTGTCAGGTTAAGCACTGAATAGCCTCAATTCGAGGAGCCCATGACGACCAGCAAATGCTTGCTTGCATCGTCATTCCACCGAGAGCCATAGGGTTCTGATAGTAAAAATCAAAACGAGCAAAAACAGGTATCAAAATAGAATCGCTGAATCCGCGGTGCATTTCTGTAAGATTGCACGCCAATCCTTACCTTACATGGCGATATTGCTCTTATCGGAGCGGGCTGGCACTGTCTTGGTCTCCAGCTTGGCTTCAGGCGGTCGAGGTTGGAGTCGGGGTCGGGTTGTGAGGCGCGCCCGCGCTTCCAACTTTCAAACAGTGCAGTGGCCACTGGCAGTGGTGGTTGACTGGTGCGAGTGGACGCGCAGACCATGGACGGCCCGGGCAGTGGGCACGCTCACGTTCCCTCCCTGAAAAGCCAGCAAAGCCAGCGCGACCAGCAAAACTTGGCCCAAAACCACCCCATTCAACCCCTCCCCCCGCCATTCAGGCTTCGCAAGAGCAGAGCCCAGCCAATCGCCAAGACCGTGCATTGGCCGTCGAATCCGCCGCCAAAACAGCAAAATCTGCGCCGAAACCTCAACGACACTCCATCGAGGGATCAGATTTTGCCCATCAAAATATCACCCACGACACGAGTTTTCCATCAAAAAACTCGACGGTTCGATTTCGCATGCAATCCCGCATGAGATAAAAAAAAAATTCGTCGGGGTTTCCCCAGGCCTTTCTGCCACAATTTCCCACACCTTCACCATGGCGACCCGCAAGGTTCGGTACAAGAAACTGAGTGTCAAAACACAACTTGCGGTGCTCAGAGAGGATCAGATTGAAGCCTCCGAATATGAATCACTCACTTCCGAAAACCAAATAGCCACCGGTGTCGAACAGGCCGAGGAAAATGTGAGTTGAACACCTATGTCCGATTGATCGCGACCGGGGTCACGTGCACGTGCACGTGCCACCCGTTTGCCGTGCCTCCAACATGCCTCCATCACCAACTCACCTTACCTACCATGCACACATTCATGTCACCGGTGCTGACCTTACCCTTTCTGTAACCAGGAATACCATCTTCAGGCTGTCCTCAAGGGGGCAGGAGTCGCCGCCGACCATGAGATTCCTGTCCCCCCTCCACAACAGAGTGAACTAGATTACGACCAGTTCTACCCTCAAAAGGTCGCCAAGACATCCACGTATATCCGTTTCTCCCAAACGGTAGAAGAATGCATCAGTTGCATGTATGACATGACCGAGGACGATGAGACGTTCCTCAAGTCTTACAACCTGAAACTGACCCCGTCCGCTCGTCTCTCCGAAGATGATTTCGAGAGGATCATGGATGTGTATGAGGACATGGCGGCAAGCATAACGCCTTTCTCGGCCATAGACCAGACAGTGCCATCCTACCAAGAGATGACGCGAGGACTGGAGCCGTTAGACAGCACAAAGGTCATGGTCCATGCCAAGCAGATATATGAGTACTGGAGGTCGCGCCGGGAAATCAGCAAAAACCGACCGCTCAACCCTACACTCAAATTCGAGACACATGCGGAAAGCGACGAGCTTGACCCCTACGTGTGCTTCCGCCGAAGAGAGATCCGTCAAACTCGCAAAACGAGGGCAAGAGATGTCCAGAGTGCAGACAAACTCAAGCGGCTGCGGAAGGAGCTTGAGGAAGGTCGTCAACTCATTCTGGCAGCCCATAACCGGGAACTGCTCAAGGCAGATATGCTCAAGGTAGAACGAGCCATCTTCGACCAACGAGCCATCATCAAGGAGCAGAAGCTCCGACTAGGCATCAGGACGGGCGACGAGGATCTAGTAAACCAGAAGGTTAGTCAGAGGGCAATATGCGCGAGACTTACCTCAGCTGATGCTAACACTTCACAACAGCCGCAAAAAAGAAAGGCTCCGGAGGCACCCTCAGCTCAACGACCCCCTCCGCCTCCCCAGATCCGTATGCCTGTGCGCCCCGATGGCCGTCCCGCCGAGTCAGATCTTGTCCAACTATCAGATCGCCTTGCCGAGAAGAATGCGGAGCTCATCATCGAGATCGAGAAGAAGATCCAGAACCACATCGACTGGAACAAGAACTATGTCGATCTCACTGGCAAGCCGCTGTCTCCCGTTCAGGGCCCAAGGCAAGATTTGGGCTTCAGACCTGCCAAGACGCAGTATCTCATGACGCCACCAGCGTCTGCATCCTCAGAATCCATGGATGAGCCCACTCCGATGGATCTTGACAAGCCCAAACCCAACCCACCACCCCCAGTGAAATTCAGGGGCGTTGCCCAAGACGAACAGTCATTGGCACATCCGCCCTCGTATCGTCGTCGTATCGGCCGGTTGAACAGGTTGTGGATCGACCGCCGTGGTTTGCCCAGCCCAGCCCGAGATCTCAGCGAAGAGCAGTCAGATCGCTGGAAGTATGATCAATCCTCTGATGACGAGGATGACGCGCCGGTGTATATGCTGGACCCCTTTGACACAAAGGCATTGAGGTACCGTGCTTCGATTCCACTCCAGACGGTCACACGACCACCCCCACCGGTCATCAATCGGCAGCTCATCCCTCCGGGCGCCATCCCACAACAACTTGCCCAATCTTCTTTTGCCCCTGGGCAACCACAACCGCAACCACAACCTCAACCAAATCAATCACAACCTCTACCTCTACCTCTACCACAACAACCAGTAGTACAACCGCAGCCGCAACCGCAGCCGCAGGCTCAACCGGTGTCATAATATCGGCGTTTGTCGGAGTGTTGTGTTGTCATTTTTTTTCAGATATCGTTTGGCTTTTTTCGCGGGCGGGTGGTCGAGCAGCCGAAGAAAATTCAGAAGACCGCTGCTGTGTATACCCCTCAACTCTCGATTGATGCATTTAGCGATAGGGGCCAGGGCTAAAGAGAAGGATCTGGCCGGGGCGAGGCGTTTGGGTTGCGGCTTTTGTGTAGGTTTGGCGAAGTGGGAACGACTCATGTATATATGTAAACAAGTAGTCGTACTGATATCGCGTAGACGGCGGCGGACAGCTGAGACACGCGAGATGCTTTACAGCAACAACAATAATGAAATACCAAAGCAGTAAAACACCACTTAAGGCTTCCATCAGTTCTCTCTCGCGGTATCGTGTTGTGCCGAGTGACTGGACCACAAAGGTGATCGTGGCCCAACAAAGGCCGGCGAGGGTGGAGGTTGGCCTCGATGCCTGTCAAGGCGTTTGTGCTGGTCGGAAGACTCGAGGGCTGCTCAAGTCTTGTAGCCCGAGTATGGCGGGTGTGCGTTCGGGAGGTTGTTGCCAGCGAAAAGCAAGAATGATCTCAGAGATGTTCCGAGCGTTTGGTCATCGGCGGTCCCGAGAAAGGTGCTGCGAGCGTATGCATGTGCCACATTTGTGCTTAGGTAACACACGGTGTTGCCCTTGGCTGATGCGCGAATCGGTCGGAGGCATGCGAGAATTTGCGAACCGGGTGGGCCGATGGGGAACCAGCAATCGAGCTGCGGTCCGACACAAGACGATTCGCAAGAGGACAGGAAGTTGGGAGGACGACAGAAGTGTCGAGAGAGAAAAGGCGTTCCCTCGTGCCCCTGGTGGGCCGGGTCGCTGCTTAGCGTAGAGACGGGGGTAGCCCCTTTGGCTTTCGGAGTGCCGTGCTTGGTGATAAAAGAGTGGAGACGCCTCGAAGAAAGAGGTCTCGCGAGTATGTAGGTGAAAAAAAGCTGAAAAAAGGAGAAAACCCGAAGAAAGGAAAATTGACCGGCCGTTTCGACGCCGATGCTGGCTTGGAGGTCGAGTCTTCCGTTGCTTGGCTTCGGAGCCGAGACCGCTGCTCCTTTGGTGCAGGACCCTGGCTGCTGACAGGACTGCTGATCGCCGATATCACGGAACAGAAGATGCCTTGCAAGAGGTAACATTCCGATCCGGGAATCCGTGATTTGCAAGTTGGTATGGTTGACGGATCGAGCTGAAGAGTTCGAGGGCGCTCCAGGGTGGGATCTGGTTAGAACCACCGAGCGGCAATGGCTGGCTGGAGGCCAGCTTGCTGCCTTGGGGGCGAGGTTCGTAACTTTGGACCAAGGAGCCAGCAGCCCACGACAGCATTTCCCAATAACTGGGAAGGCGGAAGAAGAAGCGATGTCCGAAGAAGGTGAAAGACAGAGTGGAGGTGTCGAGCTACCAGCTTTCCATGGGTGGTTGGTGGTCCTGTGGTGCAGAGTTCTGGTCAGCCTAGGTTCGCCCACAAAGGTACCGGGCATAGCAAGCCCACATCAGACAGATTGTTCGAGGCATCGAGTTGTCTGAAGCAAGTTTTTGAAGCCTCCAGAACCAAGGAAACACACCTGAAGAGTGAAAACCGCTCCCTGCACTCCCATAGACTTGGGGTGGTGCTGTATTCACGGCCTCGAATCCAGCCCAGACGGCACCGTAAGCTCGAGAACTTGCAGGATCCGAACAAGAAACCCGGCCATGTCTGCCGGAGAAATTGCAGGAAAAGGATGCTGAAGAGGGAAATACAAGGAGACGGTCGACTGGGTTGTTGCAAGACGCAGGTAAGGCCGTGCGGTTGGGAGGTTTGGGTTTGGCGGCAACAAGGTGAGGTGTTGGGTGATACAGGCTCGGAGGATGGAAGATGGTTGGACGGCTGCGGACTCTCGCTTGGCTGGGAGAATTGATTCTCGGTGCAGTGGGGTCCCGTGCAGAGAGCCCCAAGCCCAGTCTCGCGGCCTCGCCAAAGCCAGGATGGTTCGGCAGACCCCGAACTTCTCGGAGCCTTTTTGCGCTACCACAAAGCAAGTCAGATCACGTAAGCTCATCTGCAATGGAATTGCTAGATCAGCTCAGGTGAAGAAGCTTGAAAACAATCACCCTTCTAGAGTCTTTTTCCAACTAATGCGCCGATGGTCAGGTTTGCGCCGTTACGGCTACGGTACTGGTCCAGTGTGTAAATCGCTGCTACTAGCGCACGAGCCAGGCTACGTACCTGCCTTACATAACATTGCATTGCGCATCTCACTCTCCCAAAGCGACATAAAGTCCCACAGTGCGCACTCTCAAGCGGCTGCGGGGTCCCACAATTCCTTGAACCCCTCATCGATTCCAGGGACCTCTGACGAAATCCCATTGCCGATTCCCATGATGAGGCTGTTGGACACAGAGGAACAATGGGCGAGAATGGCTTCCAAAATGTCGCTGCAAGTGGTCAAGATGTTGACCGCTCTTGAGAGACATGATATCAACCGGCTGGAAAAACCCGTACATCCTCTTTCATCCCGATCTCGAGTTTCGTCACCCTGACCACTCTGCCGCGCCTAGCCTTTTCACAAACGCGACGAAAATTTCTCCACTCTAAAATGGTGCCCCTCCATTATCACTTTCTCCATCTGACATCTGGCATTGGATTTGGCACTGACAACATCCATCCTATCCTATCCAGTACGCGACGCGACGCCTATCAACAACCGAAGGATATCAAGGTCCTCGATAATAATCACCAACCAAATACCCCTACGAGTTATTTGATACAAAGGATCGACTCCCAACCGACCAACTAACCGAAACCCCATCCCTTCCTCGCTCTACCCAAAGCCCCAACTACCACCAACAATGCCCGACGCCAACGGCCGCCGCATCGCCCTCGGGTGCGAAGGCTCCGCCAACAAGCTCGGAATCGGCATCATCGCGCACGACCCTCTAACCGGCGAAGCCCTCGTCCTCTCCAACGTGCGCGACACCTTCGTCTCTCCGCCCGGCACCGGTTTCCTTCCAAAGGACACAGCCCGACACCACCGCGCCTACTTTGTTCGCGTAGCCAAGAAGGCGCTCGCCTTGTCGGGGGTCTCGATCTCCGAAATCGACTGCATCTGCTACACCAAGGGACCCGGGATGGGCGGCCCGCTTACATCAGTGGCCGTGGGCGCCCGCACGCTGGCGCTGCTTTGGGACAAAGAGCTGGTGGGCGTGAACCACTGTGTCGGGCATATCGAGATGGGGCGGGCGATAACGGGGGCGTCGAACCCGGTGGTGCTGTACGTGAGCGGGGGCAACACGCAGGTGATTGCGTACGCGGAGCAGCGGTATCGGATTTTTGGCGAGACGCTGGACATTGCGGTTGGCAACTGCCTGGACCGGTTCGCGCGCACGCTGGAGATCAGCAACGACCCGGCTCCCGGGTACAACATTGAGCAGCTGGCCAAGCAAGGGGGGCGGGTCTTGTTGGACTTGCCGTACGCGGTCAAGGGCATGGATTGCTCGTTTAGCGGAATTCTGGGGCGGGCCGATGACTTGGCGGCGCAGATGAAGGCTGGCGAGCCGGGCCCTGACGGCGAACCGTTTACACCCGCGGATTTGTGCTTCAGCTTGCAGGAGACGGTGTTTGCTATGCTTGTCGAGATCACGGAGCGGGCTATGGCGCACGTCGGTAGCAACCAGGTTCTCATAGTTGGCGGTGTCGGTTGCAACGAGCGGCTACAGGAGATGATGGGCGCAATGGCGGCGGAGCGAGGCGGAAGTGTCTACGCGACCGACGAACGTTTCTGCATCGATAACGGCATCATGATTGCTCATGCTGGTCTATTGGCCTACGAGACAGGCTTCCGGACGCCGCTTGAGGAAAGCACATGTACACAACGCTTCAGAACCGACGAAGTCTTCGTCAAGTGGAGGGACTAATGACAAGGAAGGAGACGAAGATGAAGATGACCATTACGATGATACCCCCAATCCCATAACCTTTACTCCATCCACGCCAGCCACTCTACGTGCGCCATCTTGCTGTCTTTCAGTGCCTCCTTTACTGGAGCAGAATCCCCATGGACAGTTCGCTGACAACAGTTTGCGCCCGCTTACATAAAGTGTCCTGGTCATCGCTACAGCGTCGTACAAACATTACTCGTAGACACATAAAATAGGTCATACCGGGCGGTTCATTTTGCACCGCTATTCTACTCATGACTTGCGCTGTTCGTCTAGTATGATAGCCACAGCCAACTGGTCCCACTCCTGTCTACTAACATGTCGAAAACTCAGATGCCTTCTGTAGTTGTTGGCTTGTACATGATGGTCGTCACATACTGTGCAGTCCGTTAGCATTGGTGACTATATATAAAGATACTACTAGTAAATACTAGAAGACGAACCTTGTTCTTGTATCTCGTCGTAGCCGAAACAGCCAGAATATTATTCTTAATACTGCTAGTAGCTAGATGGTTAAGAACGGTATGATTGGGCATGTTCAAAACGCTGTTGTCATCCTTGATCAAGGTGGCCGCATTGAGAATGGGCTTGCCGAGGAAGCCAGGAAGCGCAGGCGGCGTCGGGAGTTTCTCGATGGCGTTGACAGCACTCAGGTAGGGTGGACTTTCCTCGGGCGCGTCGAAGTCGAGTAGATATTGCGGGATCTTGTTCTCAAATAGTTCCGCCGGAGGTACAGGTCGGTCCCTAGGTGTCTTGCTCTCCTCCGTCTGGGACGCGGAGGTCTTGGGCTCCGTAGGTTGCTGGGAATTCTTGTCGGCGCTCGCAGCAGCTCCCTGGATAGCGGCGCGCCCCACATCATCAGGGCTGACCTCGATGTAGTTGACCAGGTTGTTGCCAAAGTCTACCGTGGTCGGCAAGTCTGGCGAAGTCTGCATCTGCCCGTCAACCAAGAAGCGAACGTGATGTGTGCCCGGCAGGATATTGATGGTGGCAGCGAACACACCCGGTCGACCTTCACTGTTTGGCGAGTAACGGTGTCAGCAAGCGCCCGTCAATAATGGAGCCTAACTAGTCGGGCCGTAAAAGGTACTTACACAGGGTGTAGTCGTGTCTTCCTGTTCCATTGGAAAATGGTGCCTGTCACGTAAACCTTCTCGCCGCCACGGAGCCATTCGAGCCTAGTGGGGACAGTCGGTCTAGTCTTGTCCACCCGTAGCTCCTCCGTGTCTTCTTCATCCAGAGTTGAGCTGTTACTCAAGTTGGAAGAGCGTCTGGTGAGCGTAGTGAAGGTGTCGGCATCCTCAAGTGGTACCCCAATGTCGGCCGGGGCAATGATAGGCGATCCCGGCGTGTGGACCTCTTCTTCGATCGGCAGAGGTAGTCGCGGCGGCCTGGTCAAGTACGAGACATCTTGCAGACTGCTCATCTGCATAGCCGCAGCCTCAAAGGCATCCGATCTTTCTGATAGCGGCGACCGCACCGACGACCTAGGTGAGCACGACGAGGCATGGTAGGAAGCGGGCACCGCTACAGGTTTCGCGGGCTCATGGCTGCCTTCGGGTCTCGGCTGTTTCACTTCGACAGGTTTGGTAGGGGTGACAGAGCTGATAGGCACTGACGAGCCCGGCGAGCCGCTCTGAGAAGGTGGCATTCGCGAGTGCAGCGACTTGGGACGAGCGGTGGTTGAGGGCGGCTGGACGGCGGTGCCCTGGGCCTGGGTCAGAGAGGGCTCAGGAGGGGCAGCGACTCGCTGATTTGGGACCGGTATAGGGTGCTTGGTGTCGCGCTTCACTGCTCTGGCAGAGTCATTTTGAATCGAAGTCTGCGACTGGTACTGAGACTGCGATTGAGAGGAGGAGGAGGATGGCTGATTCGGGGTCTTGGAGTCTCTGGAGGTGGAGGGGTTGTTCCCCATTTTCCCTAGTTCGATCGCTGGCGCTGGTGACGGGATGGGGTCGCCGTGGTCGTCGGGTCGGGGTCGGACGGGGTCGTCAGGTGCTTCGCTGCTACCGCGGTCTGCTGCTGCTACTGCTACACCTGTTCGACAATGCTTTCCACCGGGTGCAATCAATTCATCTTCCACTCTCCGGAGTAATTGGCCGAGTTCGGATCGAAGGTGGTTTAACAGTCGAGGGTCTTTGCATGCTACGCCAAGGCGCTGGTCGTGGGTGTGGTAGTGATGGGAGTTCGAACGACGTTGTCAGGTGTGATGTTGTATGGACTTGGTGCAAGCGATAGCGCAGCAAAAGATGCGATGATTGTGTTGATTCGAGGTCACGAAGATTTGAGCGAAACAAGTGGAAGAAGTGGAAGTCGAGAAGAATGACGGGAGAGTTATCAGTATCAACAGTTGACTTTCCTCCCTTCGGCCAAAAGCACAGCTGCCATCCACCTGGTTGCTGCTTGCTGATAGTTATTGATAAGAAGCGACCACTGGCAATGGAACTCGAATGCAACGCCCCGGGCTCGGCGAACAGAGTTCTGTGGGTGACTGTGAGACCGCGCCCAGCCCAACTGCACGGCAGTGTCCACCTCCATCGGCCCCAGCTTCGGCCCCCACCTTTCCCACCTTCTCCTCCTGCTTCTCTAGCTCCTGGACCGTGCCACCCTTGCCTGCCAAGACCCACCAACCCCCCTGGCTTTGAGACCTGGAGCTTGCTCTGGCACGACGCGGCAGGCAAGAGAGGCGGCCGATCTTCTTTCCCAAAGAACATGTTCATCATGCATTCCTCTAAATAACAACATCTTCCTCCGTCAACTGTCCTTCTCCAGTAATATTCACTCGCTCAACTATTGATATCTTCATCAGGTCACACCCAAATAGTATCGGTTCCCGCCCGCGGATTCATCAATAACATCGCCGTCACTACACTATACCAAAAATGTCGGAGAACTACGTCGCCCCCGGCCAGCAGCGCTACCTTCGGGCCTGCATGGTCTGCTCTATCGTTATGACCTATGCTGTAAGACGAGCTCTGCCTCCTTCTCCTCTAACCACACTTTGATCGGGTTTCTGACATTTTTCATTGCCACAGCGCTTCCGTGACGAAGGATGCCCCAACTGCGAAGACTTCCTCCATCTCCAGGGCTCGCCGGATCAGATCGACAGCTGCACGTCGCAAGTTTTCGAGGGAATCATCACCATTGCCAACCCGCAAAAGTCGTGGGTGGCGAAGTGGCAGAGACTGGACGGTTATGTGAAGGGTGTATACGCGACCAAGGTGTCGGGCCAGTTGCCGGATGACGTCCGTACGACGTTGGAGGATGACGGCATCCAGTATATTCCGTAAGTTCCTGGTGCTTACCGTCTACTTGAGCGAAGCGGGATGTGAACGTGGGGTTTTGGGCACAACGGGAAGCTAACTTGGAGCAGGCGCGATGGCAGTGCGACGGAGGCGGACTAGAAACTCGAAGCTGTGGTGCAAGAAGCCTTGTTGGATGAACAAGAGGGGATGAGGGCGGATAGCAAAGCAGGAAAGAGAACCGATAGGAAAGAAGGAAGAAGGACCGATAATAGATCGTCCACAGACAACACAGGAGCGAAATGCCTGTTACAAGAGAAGGCAACAGGAGTTCAAGGCGTTAAGGCTGGTTTAAAGGGCGTGGTCTAGACAGCAGGATAGCGGCCATTCTGAATTTTTGCTTGATTCACACATGGCTATTATTATACTTTCAGCGGGTTACAACACTCATACGGATGAGTTTATCATTAGCTATCCCATACGGAAGAGTTATTCATCAGCTATGGATCCATTTTACGAAAACCTCCCAATGCAATGTGGTATCTCTATACATAACCTCCCAAACGCCCAGACTATATAGCCTGTGTCGAAATATTGCTAAACCATGGAATAACACCTTAACCGGTACCCCACAAGAAACTACACCGAGTAGGTTAAAACTGAAAGCGTGGCTTCTTGTTAGGAAAGTTCCCACCCTTCTCCTCGCGAGCCCTCTTGCGTTCCAACTCTTCCTTCATTATCCTCTCGGCTTCGCTTATCTTCTTGGGCGGAGCAGCCATAACCTTCTTGGGAGCTCCAGCAAACGCATTCTTGAAGACGTTCTTCGGTTGGGGCTTCATGCCGAACTTCATTGATACCGGCTTAGGAGCAGCAGCGGCAGCAGCAGGAGCAGAATTCGAGTCGGTCGCAAGTTTGTTTTCATCTGCCGTCGTCTTGGCAGCCTCCTCGCCCTTTGAAGTCTCTTCCACCTTTGCTGGCTCTGAGCTTACACCATCCGTCGTCGAAGGTGGCGTCGCGGTATCCTTCTTCTCCTCCTCCGCAGCAGCCGATCCATCCGCACCACCCGGTGTTGGCGTCGTCGTCGTCGTCGTCGGCGTCGCCAAAGCATCCTCACCCGACCCCGACTCCTCTTTCTTTGCTGCAGCTGGTTTCCCAAAGCTCAATTTAATCTTCTCCCCTTCCCTCCTCTTCAACTCCTTCCTCTGCTCCTCCTCCGCCGCCTCCACATCAAACTTACCCCCCCTCGCTTCAGCATCTTTCTGCGCCCTCCTAATCTGCTCCCTCAAAACCTTCATCTCCCTCTCCTCATCCCCCTTATCCATCATCTCCTTCCGTCTCACCTTCTCCCTTCGTTCCATCGCTTCCGGGCTATCATCAATCCACGCCACAAAAATCCCCTCCCCTTCCTTCTCCTCCACCCTACACACCCCCTCCCTGCCCAAATACTTTGCAAACTCCGTGAGGGAATGCCACTTGGTAGCATTCAAATGTACATGATCCTTCCGCGCAATGACCTCTTGATAAAATTTATTGATGTGGATCTCCTTCTCCCCATGACTCGTTTTCAGCTGGGAGACGAAATCTTTGAGGAATTGGTCCGAAAAGGTGTCTTGTACACCCTTGAAGTTGGTACCCGCCTCAAGGGCCTTTGCAGTGTGCGAGGGCGATTGGCAGTGCATCTTGTACCCGTTTTCGTCGCGGCAGGATTTCTCGCAGAGTTGGCAGTACCACCGGAGTCGGTTGAGGCCGCGGGACTTCATCTTGTTGGCGAGGTATTTGGCGGAGCCGACTTCTGCTTTGGGCATGTTGGGCTGGGTTGGTGGGCTCGCTGCGCGCGAGTCGGGCGGGTGGTTTTGGTGTGTTTTTGTTGGGTTCGAGGATGGGAAGGGAAGGTTTTGGTCGGTGGGAGATGCGGCGGATGGTGGTTTGCAAGTTAAGTTCGGTCGATGATGGTTATGCGACGGCGATGATGGGTTGTTTGGATGACTCGGAGCCAAAATGGTCGAGTTTCGAGGTTGTGTTGTTGTTGGAGAGTTGATGTTCTGGAAAGGAAGGTTCGACCACGGGAGCGTTTGCCAGCCGCCACTCAAACATGTTATGCCCGAGTGCCAAGCATTTATCGCGATTAGCAATCAACCCTAACCCAGATGTGCTCCCCCGTTTGGTCGAGGATCACCCCTTTTTCTTTTGTTTACACCGGTTTACACGAAGGAGTCAACATTCCCCAGGGGGTAATAATGCTACGGAAGAAATATGCACCCAGAAACCAGGTTTCAATGGGTTACAGAGGGGTCTGCTCTACAACATACTTGATCTGTGCCGTAGCAGAGCAGAAGCTTGGCTTGGTTGAGGTTCACGGTCCTCAGTACTCTTTCTACGACGTCTTTTTTTGTTTTTTTTTCCCTCGGACACTCTGTTCCACCAGAATCGCATCCCACACTTTCACCCTTTTGCTCAGAGTATTTCGACTTAGCAATTAATTACTATGTTTATCGTTCACTCCGTTCACCACAATGGCCGAACGTTCCTTGCACAGTCGCACTTCCTTACGTCGAACCATGCTTTCTCATTCTTATAACAAAACCATCATCTGTCGATGATCTTCAATAGTATTTACACAGTTACAGTTATGTTGACAGCGAACTACAGCTGACATAGTATCCAAAAACAACCACCCATCAAACCGATTTTCCGGGGCCGCCCAAAACAGATTGTATCAACGCAAAAAGCCACAAAAAGAAGACACCATCGGGTCGAAACGGACGCGTTTGGGTATCAAACTGAGAGAAGCAAGAAATATGCAATGACTATACAAGAAAACAAAGATATGATAGGACCGTGACTGGAATGACATGATGTCGTTTCATAGCGACCAAATGCGATCACGCTCTAACTCCAAAAACTGCAAGATAGAAGAGAAGTTGCGCTCCACCTCGTACGTCGAAAACGGCAGGGCTTCCTGGTGCTCGGACAACGGGTATATGTCGTCTAATATATAACGGCGTGGCTCCAGATGAGGTGTATAAATCGGCATATATAACAACAAAAGGCTGATATACATAGTATATAGGTGATGATGTCATAGTGCAAGATCGACATCCGGGATCCGAAGTTGTTCGTGCTGCTCGGTGATTGACGGCTGACGCATTGGGCCAGGTTTCTGGACGTTTCAGTTCGATGGCATACCCCTGCGATCGGACTGTGCTTCATCGGGCCTGGCTGCCGTGGTGATGGGCATCCTCGACATCTTTCTCTCAGTTATCTGGACTTGGGTCCTCATCCCAGAGCGTTGCCGACGGACTGGAAAGTAGCCAATGCCGAGTTCTCTCATCATATCATCCCTGGTGGAGCTGTGACGTGTGCCTGAGCCTCTGTTTGTTCGATCCTGGGTGTCCCCTGCGAGCCAGAATTCGACGTTCCGTGGCCCTTGCTTCGAAGGGTGTTATTCGACCCCAGGCCGCGCTTCATCATTTTCCCGAGAACTGTGACAAGCTCACATGCATCGTTGAACATGTCGTTGTCGATGCCTTCTGTGGCCTCGTACACCTCCGAAATGGTTTCCTTTGCGAGTTTTCGGCTAGCCTCCGCATCGTGAACGCATTCGTAAAGGAATGCTGCGTATTCCGTCTTGACCGAGAGCCGTAGCGAATGTGATCCCCAAAGGTGCTGTTCAGCGAGCTGGATGGCTTCCTTGAAGCATTGCTGGGCCAATGGTAGGTAGTCCCCGGGCTTCATGAGGAACGCTGTTGGTGATTGTGGTCCAAAACCTGGAGGCGGGCCTACGGGTCCCCCTTCAGATATCGACTTTGAAGCACCGTGACCGTATGTGCCATTGCCCTTTGCTACCCCCTTTCCCTTGTCGAGGCCGTTCGTTACACTGCCTTCCGGAGTGTTGGTTCCTATCGTCGTAACCGGTGGAGTGTTGTGAAACAAGACAATAATGTGGTAGAACGAAGCTAGCAGCTTGTATGCTAGAATTTTGAGTTCGACATTCTTCTTCAGCGTCGCCGACGGCAGGACATATTGATCGAGCAGTAGTAGCCCCTCCCGCGACAACCAGATGATGTGAAGATGAAGATCTAGTGGGGGGTTTCCTGAGCTTCCGTCTTGTCGGCGCTGTTTTCGTGCGGTGATGAGCTGGCTCGAGAGGTTTATCGAAAGTCCTAGAATTTTGAACAGGACGGAAGAAAGCAGGGGGTTTTCATTCTCGACTAGCCGGGCAAGCTTGCCAAGAAATTTTTGGTCGATCTCCGAAGAAGCCATGAAGTCAAGATTTCGCGATCGATTCGACTGATCCTTTCCCTAGGATGAGTTCTGGCGCCAAAAGTGACGAATCGAGTAGTTCAACTGGCAGGAGTCGAATGGTGTCCGAGGATAAGAATGGTGGTGAACTCGTGCCGTATGCCAACGAGTTGTCCCTTCGCTACCTGAGGGAGGCAAATTGGTCCAATGTAGATGATAAGTTAAACGAGAGACTGCCGAGATAATTCGTGTGTTGCGTCAGTGGTGAGTATTAAGTTGGCCCCAGCACAAAATTCTGCATTGAGAAAGTTGGTGTACGAGCGGAGAGGTGAATGAAATGCTTCGCTCAAGAGCTTCGGCGGGAGAACTGTCAATCAGATATAGTCTTTGTGAAGCTGGATTTCGGCACTGCAGCTTTGTTTAGAACTCATCAACCTTGGCATGCTTCATGAGTTCACTGGATGAAAACTCACCAATATCACACAGAAGAGCAAAATGAGCTAGGTCGGAGGGAGGCCACCAAGGTAGCAATCTGTCCACCAAGACGGGCCAATCAGGGGCTTGACGGCGGCAATGGTGTTAGCAAAGGAGTGAGGCGTGTGAGGAAAAAAAAAGTTGAGGCTCAAGGATGGAGACGGAGGGCTTTGAGAGTCTGGGGCAGGGCATGGCGACGGTGTTGGGTCTTTTTCAAGGAGGTGTTTACCGATTGATGTGGCGCGCGCAGTCGCAGTCGCAATCAGGTCGCAATCGCCGTCGCCAACAAGCCGGAGGGCCAGTAGTCACTGGTACCTGTAAGCCCCGGGTTGCTGCAGGGGAAACAGAGGTTGGTCGACGGGTCACTGGGACGCGTGGGACCATCCAAAGCAGACGCAGGACCCCTTTGCTTCTTTAAAAAGAGACACGGGGCGGTGTGAACGAACCACCTGTTGGATTTTGATAAAACTTGCGAGTCTCCAGCAGAGAGGAAGCGAGCAGGTTGAAGCCCCAGCAGACCCAGCAAACCAGCGCCGAAAACAGGCTAACCACGAGCTAGGTAAAGCAGGTCCTGGTTGCCCCAGTGCCTTTGCAAGGTACCGGGTACCTCTCCAGCTGTTCCTGGCAGTCCTGGCCCGGGCCAGGGCCGACTAACCAGTCCCAGCCGGCCTAGCCTTGAAGGTGGGCCCCCACAAGACCCTGCGACGTCAGACGCCCCGTTTTCCAGCGCCCTGTGCCTTTTTGAGTTTTGGCTCCGTCGACGTCCACGGGCAGAGAGCCGACCTGGGTTGGGGGGTTCGATTGGACGGCGGCAAGGCTAACGTCAGTGGACAGCAGTCGACCTGGTATGAAGCAACAGCCGCGGGCGCGGTACCGAATGTTACTGTGATATGAGATGAGATGAAAAGCAGATAGCCGCACTGGGGGAGACAGCGCTTTGCTGGAGGATGTACAGAGTAAACACGAAGAATTGTGAATCTCGAGACTAGGGGAAACCTTTTGCGGCGCTCCAATTGAGCTAACAAGACGGGACTGCTGGGAAACAAACGCGGAGGTTCAGGCTTGACCGGGGCTGTTGTGCTGTAGCGTACATAGAGGTACGGGGTGCTGCGATGCCGCTGCGACTGCGATGCGGGTTGGAGCCAACCAGGCCAACCGAACAATCTTGCAGGCTGCAGCGAAACTTCAATGGCAACACTGGACGAAGATTCTGTGCATGAACGAGCATTGCGGTATGCAAGTTACTGGGACCCCCCGCTGTTTAGGCGCAGGGCATCTCAAAACAACAACGGCACAATCAAAACTTTGGCAAAGAGGGAAAACATGGGACGGCATCCGAGGTTCTTGCGCAAGCCACGGGAGTCCAGGATCCAGGGGGGAAAAGAAGTGAGACCTCGAAGACCAATACCCAAGGAACGTCGTCAAACTCGTCTCCTCAACGGAGATTGAAGGCTGGCGATAGCGGCGGTGGCCGAGTCGAAAAGCAGGGCAGCTCTCGACGAGCAAAGTGACTTCGAGAAGGCAAAGTCGGAATGCGACAGTGACGGAGGTTTATGTCATATAGAAGCGGTTGGCGAGCGACGATAGGTCGACGTTGAAGTGTAAAAGCGAATGGAAGTAGTCGAAATCTGCAGGATGAGTTGTCCACCGGGACGGCCGTCGTTCAATCATCTGGGTCGCGCATGATGCCCTGGATTGCCCTGAGAGTGCGTGCGTCTTGATGCCCCAGTCCGGTCGGGTCCCGGTCGGGCATGCCCACTTGGGTTACTCGGCTGAGGTTACCCCCAGTTCATGTTCCATCAGGGCATTGGGTCAAGATGGAGTAAGTGAAATGCCAGATTGATGGGTGCAGTATGTTGATGGAAAAAGATGGTGTAGAAAGCCGTCTTTGAGATATGCGTGCGGTGGAGTTGTCAAGTTGAAGCATGGAAGCCGAAGTGGATATAATGTGAGATTGAAGTTGAGATCTGATCGACGATGAACCCAAAAAAGCAAAGGGAAACGGAAAGATGACATGACCGAGAAGTGGAAATGGCACTGACGGGAAGTGGAAGACCAGGTATGCACGGGGCGCTAAAAGATCCTGTGCAACATGCCTGCCGCCGTACGTTACGGCAACTTACGCGACTTGTGTAATGATGCCTGCTTGCGCCTTACTTACACAGTACGGCCCTGAAAATGCCTGCTGCCGGAATACTGTGTAAGGTAATTACCAGAACACCTATTTTGAGGATGGTACAATGGATTCTGTCGAAGCTGAAACTCTCAAACTGACAGCTGGAGCCTGAGAGCCCGCAAGCGAAATATCAGGATGCAACAAGCGCCAGCACACCCGGATACGGATCACAAAGAGCATCTTGTCACTTCGGATTTCTCCTTTCCTTTTTTTCGATCGTATCACAACTGCCGGACGATCTGATCCATCATTCGAGGTGCCTCGGACCGAAAACGCACAAACCGCAGAAAAGGGGACTCTTGTCTCCTTTCTTTGTATTCCAACATCCTCGTGGCCGCTGCTTGGATGCCACGAGCACCACGAAGCTGCAATGAAACTAGTCGCCATGTCGCACCC
The DNA here is from genome assembly GCA_009805235.1 of Neurospora pannonica FGSC 7221. NCBI lineage: Eukaryota > Fungi > Ascomycota > Sordariomycetes > Sordariales > Sordariaceae > Neurospora > Neurospora pannonica. Next base: position 25,058 of record RANY01000078.1, read on the forward strand.
GCACGCTCTGTGTTCCTTCGGACCCATTCCATTCGTTACGTGTGGTTCTCATCATGGTACTGGTCATTCATTACAAGTGAAGTCTCACTCTCGTGCTCCGAGTCTGTGCTACTCACTCCCTTTAGTTCTTCTAATCCCCGAAACTAAGTCGAGATTTAAGCCCTGTGTACCTTACCTCGCCGTCGTCACTCAATCTTGTATACGCCGGCGGGTCTTAGGACGTTATTACAAGCAACCCGGCGGATGCTCAAGACTCAAGTGAGTCCGGCAGTTGCAATTGGTGCCAGCACACGGAAGGTTCCTATTACATGCCTGCAGACTGCCATCATCCGCCGCGGCAACCTACGTGCCTACATACAACAAAAGCATCTCGAGGCTAGTGTTTTGGCCAAGTTTTATTTCTCCTGCACCACATCACATACATGCTCATCTCATTTACACAGCATGTATACAGCATACATGATATTAACAGAATAAAACAACCAACGCTCGATAAGCGGTCAAGAACGAAGTTGGCTTGTTTTTTTCATCATATTCCTCTTCGGTGGGAGTCATCAAACCAAGTCAATATCTCTCCTAGCTTCCCGAATATGGACGACCACGGCCCATGGTTGAGGCTCTGTCCCCAAGTTTGGGACGTCCGGACATCCAACCTCGCCAAGCATTTCCAGATGACAACTGTTATCAAGTTGACATGTCAATCTGACTACCAACGTCCAACGGCCCGGTCCATGCCTATGCCTGGGGGTCCTGTCTGCCTATGTGGCTGCCTAGTTGCATGCCTACCACTACCAGAGCCAAGGACATGTATGCCTAGGTGTGAATGCAGCCCTATCTATGTAAGACTTCGAAACCGATGATCCATCGTCAGATTTCGCCATAGTTCCTTTTTTGGAGTTGTTTCCTTTTATCTGAAACGTCAGAGTCCTAAAACACTCGGAACAACTTGGTGTTGTTTGTCAGTTTCAGGAATGGCTTCAAGAGCGGAAAAAAGGGTTTATTTATGGTTGATCATCGCAAACCATGCCGAGACCAGACGTATAGACCACCTGTACGTCTCTCAGCGTTGACCTTTTCTTTTTTTTTCCCCTTTTCCGCGGTCAATGAGTCAGATCTGCGATGTCGAAGTTGGATACGGGCGAGCAGATGGGAGTAGATGCCTGCACGAGTGCGGCGAAGCTTAGACTGGTGATACGGGATCGCTCAGCCTCTTGGAAACACTCTTATCTCTCATCCGTATATAACTGCACGACTATCCGGACACTCGAGTGTACGGAAATAACAACGATCTGTCCAACATCTCAGCTGTGCACAGGCGTGTCAGACTGTCGCCACTCTTTTCAGCTTTCACAATTTGGAAACAGCATTCTTTATATTTGAGGCGAGGGAGACGTATATTTCTCTATTCAAAAGCTACGAAAGCGGAAATTGAAGATTACGGTGTCGTCAAAAGTTTTTATATCCAACCGGCCTTACCGCATTGTTCCTGGGTGGTCCAGTCTCCATCCATATCGTCATCCTAACTTCATCACCCACGGATTATCAGGCCTGCGGGCTCTACTAGACAAACCACAATCACTCAGCCCTCAAAAGTCAACAACACCACTTACCAACAGTATCACTTACCACCCCAAATCTCGGCATCTCAAACCCCTGAGAGATCAGATCATTCATCATATCTCTCGAAATCCCGAGATTCGATCATATCTCTCCCCAGTAAGGCCTGCGGACTATACTAGACAAAACAACCTACCTCTAGACACAACATAATAACTCAACGCCCATCAGTCAATAACACCACTAGTCACCATATCACTAACCACCTACCGTTTCCAAATCTCAAACTCACCGAGAGATCAGATCATTCATCATATCTCTCGAAATCCGAGATTCCACCACAGTTTCCCCCAAATCTCGGCATCTCAAACTCGAGAGATCAGATCATTCATCATATCTCTCACTCAAAATCCCGAGACCACCACATTTGCCCTCAGTATCAAAGCAACCATCGTAAGGCAAAAAAAGCAATGTGCCAATACTACGCCCACGCCTTCACTTGCGAACACGTCTCCCTCACCTTCGCCCGCTTCTGCCCCTCAGCCAGCATGATCCAGACCCGGTGCGGCGAGCGACAGATTTGGCAGACCATCCGGATGGCCGAGTCTTGCGAGGAGTGCAAAGGTGGTGGTATCGGTGGTGAAAAGTGGATGCAGGACGGGAGTGTTGGTAATGCGGATAACACGGCGGGGTGTAGGAAGTGAGGTGAAGTGGATGCAGGCGTTCTGTTCGGTCTGGTGGGAGATATGTGTGTGTGTGTGTGTGGGTGAGGGGGGAAGGGCGAGGGATGGAGAGAGAGAGAGAGAGTGTGTGTGTGTGTGTGTGTGTGTATGGGAGAGAAAGGGGAGCCGGAGTAGTGTCATTGCTGCTGGTTACCTCTATGATAGGGTTGGTGATGTGTGCAAATGACCGAGGGGGGGACTTTGGTCCTGCAGGTTGGGACCTGTTATTTCTTGTTATGTTGGGGACCTGTTGTTTCTTGTTATTTCGGGACCTGTTGGTTCACGTCATGAAGCATGAAGCAATGCAAAGCTTTACGGGGATGCAGATATAGAGTCGGAGTTCCGGGGATGGCTTCGACGTCGGCGTCCGGTGGGAGAAAATTCACCTTCTTGAGGCGAGTGTCTGCATAACGTGATCGAAGGCTTGGATTGCGCATTATCGAATCTGTTGGACGTCGAATAGACCAGAATCTTTCCTGTCAGCATTTTTGGGGGACTTGGGGATGGCTTACCTCTAGACTTTCTTTTTTTTCGGGAGTTATGGAGTTGACTAGGCAGAAATTGAAGGCGTTGTTTTGTTAGTAAGAGAATTGAATAAGAAACAAGTAATAACGATGTTGGGGAAATCTTACCTGAAAAGTTGTGAAGTAACGTTATTACTTGTTTCCTATCTACAAAGTTATCCTAGTTACAAAAAAATCCTTCTCCTTCCTCCTCCTTGGGTCGTTCCGTTTTGGCTGATACAATCTGATACCTCTCAGGCAATCATCATTGAGTGACTGCTTTAGATGATGCTCCGTTTCTTTTAGTTGTTGATTTTGTTGTTGGGCCTTTGTCAACTGTTCGACCATCGACTGTTGAACCATCGCAGGCATATTCGTTAGAGGTACTGGGTGAAGAAATCTGCAAAAAAAAAAAATTTAAAAAAATAAAAACATTAAAAAAAAAAAACCGGTGTGAATATCGCGGGACCATGGGTGTATTGTTCTGGCTGACCGGGGCTAACGTCGTGTTCCTCAGCCCCGGCAGCATTTCTCGTGTATTTTGTAGTACATGTCGGACTCCTCCTCGGATTCTTCAATTTCAAGTTCCTCAGATTCCGATACATGTTTCAGGCGAAGGAGAAGGAAGAGCGTCCTCACATCGCTTCAGAAGCTGACGTGGACGGGGACCCCGAATCGTGGGTTCGGGGCAAGTCAGTCAACGGCGAGGAAAGATTGGAGGCGGCGTCGACTGCTGGATTAGTATTTACGCTCGGGGGTGTGGAAGTGGAAGCAGCCCTCGAAGCAGAGACATCGTGTGCTCCTGCTGTCGAAGCATCCTCTGACCCTGTGGTCATCTGTCGTTGATGGTTGGGGTGGTCACACGGTGGGTACAACTCCTCGAAGCCAGGGTCCTCGTGGGGACACCATTTGTATTCCTCAATTGGAGGATCAATATCGGAGCCATGGCTATCGGCATCGGTGATGTTTTGGCCAAGGTCGGGATGACTCGGTGATTGTGTGGAGGATTCAGCTTCTTCCACTACTTCATCAGAGAAGTCAGTACAGATCGATTTAAAAACCCGGTGACAATGGTGACTTACCTCTCCTGAAAAAGGGATATTCAACCTCAACTCACCTCATTCGACCCTCCTCTGACGAGGGATCAATGTGACCCCACCGACTCGTTGGAGTCTCCCCTGCCATGTTAACAAGCTCCATCCTCCTAATCGTCTGAGTCTCCTGTTCGGCGGAGAGGTCGAGAGGCTGCTGTTGCTGCTGTTGCTGCTGTTGCTGCTGTTGCTGATGTTGCTGCTGCTGGTGCTGCTGGTGGTACGGGACCTGGCGCCGGAAATCGTGCAGAAGCCGGTCCCCGACCTGGGGGAGCTGGTCACCGAGTCGGCGCTCCTCCTCCTGGTACTCAAAAGGGTACCGGTGCTGGAGCTGGTCCTGGCCCTGCTCGTAGTGGTCGTCGTCGTCGTCGTCGTCCTCGGGTGAAACATAACCCATGCCTGAGACGTACAACTTGTGGCCCTCATTCTCGTGCCGGTCTTGGCGTACTCTCTCGGGAGTTGGGGTCTTGTTGCTCCGTCTATTTTGTTCAGAGAGCGACAATGCCCCCAACGCTGCCCGCGTAGCTTCCACGCACTGCTCCTTGTGGCCCGGCGAAAACGATCCAGGGGGCATCGAGTTTTGTTCGAGTTGATGTTGGCGTAAGCGTTGTCCTTCAGGGCGGGTTCCGAGCTTACCTCCTTGTTCGAGCCGGCCTGAGGACATACTCGCTTCACCGTGCTGGTCATGGCCAAGGTAGGACGCCTCTGTTGCCGATTTGACGGTCAGGGGAGAAGTGTGCCTCTGTTGGCTGAGATCATGGTCAGTAACATTGCTTTTTCTCGGAGAATCACAGTCTGAAGGAAGAGAAAAGTTGTACCTATGTTGGCCGGTGGCTTCAAGGAGTGGCCTATTTTGCTCGCGCAAGGAATCTCTTGATTTCTTCATGTGGTCGAGAGCGGCGGAGGCGACGGCTTCAGCGGCAGTAGCAGTAGTAGCAGAGGAGGAGGAGGAGGCCTCATAATTCTCTCTTGGAGGATTGTCAGGCTTGCCAAACCTATCATCTGCAAGCTCCAGCTCCTTTCTCCTCCTCGCTCTACCAGCCTTAGTGTCGGGGCCCAGATAAGGCCGGTCGGCCTCCCAAGCTGCACACAGGAGCTCCTTGTTCTGCCGAATAAACAAGACAGTCTCTTTAACCTCGTGACACAAGTACTGCCACAGGTCTTCGACCTCCTTCCTGTCTTCGTCGGTGCAGTCAGGATGTCCAAGAATCACACTCAACACGAGTCTGAGACGGACCATCATCTCGCCCAGATCGGAGGTGATGAAAGGGTCGAAGTCTCGTTTGGCGGCTGTGGGGACCCGGAACACGGTCCGGGGTTGGGAAGCATTTTGGGGAGAGAGGTCGGGAGGGACGCCGGGTGCTTCGCTCGGGTCTCGGATGTTGGAGGTGAAGATTTCTGCTACCTTATCCATCCTCTGGAGGTCCGGCGGCAGGGACTCAAGGCCCCCGACCGCGCAGGCCAGAAGCAAATGAGCCCTGTATATCGGGTGGTCCCTCACAAGAAACCGCATTCCACGACTGGGTTGTGGCCAAAGAAGTGGTAAGATGGAGAAAGATGGGTTTAGAAGGTACCCAGAGAACCTTCATTGTGGTTTAAGGACGGGAGGTGGTTGAAAGGAGGAAAAGCAAGAAAACAGGAACAGAAGATCAAAAAGTGCCCCTCTATTTACATGCAAAGCACTCAGTCGGGCATACAAAATAATGGATCCTGCCTCAATTAATGAGGTATTCCCGGCCTCGAAGAGACCGCAAGGCGCGACTTTTAATTATCATGAGCTCTCTCGAGTGAAACCGCTATTGCAGTACTATGAAGGACATCCCGCACTCACCGGACCGTCCTCCGTGGGATACAGGGCAAGAACCATCTTATATATGTTGTTGACTGTTGTTTTGATGCTTCGTGGGAAACAAAAGGAAAGAATTCGAAGTCCATATTTTGTAGCCGTCGGTGTGTGGTGGTGGCATTTATGTTTGGCCGTTGACGCGTCACTTTTTGTTAAGGTAGTGGTAGTCTACAGGTTTTGTGCGCATGAAGTGTCATATAGATGCGCTTCAAACCGGAGAAAACTTGATGATTCAAGGTGTTCGGGGTCACCAGGCAGCTCAGCACTGAACTCTTCTTGAACTACCGTATAGACTCGGGAAAACCAGACTTCAGGTCGTGCAGAATATGCAGGGTTGAAGCTCTGTCAGTTGAGTTCGGCGGCATGCACGTAGTTGTCGGACACCTCTAACCCTTGACGAGTTTCCCGAGCCTATACGGGAAGCTCGTCGTTACGAAGCCGAGGTTTACAAACACCGAACTTCGTGACTGTCTCCCCCGAGTTTGAGGTCGCACCACGGTATTTTCCAGCTGAAGCTCTCCAAGTGTCGACAGCCGATACCTCGGAGTCTTCGAGTTCCGACTACCGTATGTCAAGCGGCCATAGCATATGTGGTGCGGCCAAACTGCAGCAACGCCTCTCCCATGTAGGCAAAACATCCATACTCAACTGTTGAACCGCATACCTCTACATTTAGGCTGCAGCTCCCTCTCGTGAGACTTCGTCACCGAACGACTACGCTAAAAGTACATTATTTTCGTGCTACATGCTTCCTACCACGTTCCAACTTTCGAGCCACTCTACAAAAACCTGGAATTTCCTCCTCTCCCATCTTACTCATCCTCCCTCACCAACTACCTCTCACCCCCTTTCTACCCTTCCTTCTCTCCTCCTTCCTTCTCTCCTCCTTCCTTCTCTCCTCCTTCCTTCTCTCCTCCTTCCTTCTCTCCTCCTTCCTTCTCTCCTCCTTCCTTCTCTCCTTCTCTCCTCCTTCCTTCTCTCCTCCTTCCTTCTCTCCTCCTTCCTTCTCTCCTCCTTCCTTCCTCACCAAGCAGTCCTCTCCAGCTTCTCCCTCCTATACCTCCCCCCAACCTCATCATCCTCCCACCCCTCCACCACCTTCCCCTCCTTCTCCCCCTGCTTGACCTTCGCTCTCAACACCTTCGGATCCACCATCCGTCCCGTGGCGCTCGCAAACTTGTTCTGTAAGTCAAACCACTTATCCTTTGAGGAAGAAAGACGATCGTACTGCTCGTTCAGTGCGATCAACACCCAGCAGTCTCTGAGGGAAAAATCGAGGTCGGGCTTGGGTTGGAGAAGTGGTTGGCGAGAGGACATGGCGCTGAAGACGACTTGTCTGTACAGGGAGTTGAGGTTTTCCTCGGAGAGCGTTTTGCACTGCGCGCTGCGCTGGCCGGGTTGGTATGGGCCGCCGGGCGGCTTCGTGGTGAGGGCAGGTTTGGCGTCCCAGTTGGTGGAGTTCCAGGGTGCATCGTGGGAAGGGTTTTGTTCGTGGGGAGGGTGGTTGTAGAGCGGAAGGATAGTCGTGTGAGCTGAGGTGTTGGGCAAGTAACCAGGTGGGTGAGGAGTGTTTACCCCTGAGTAAGGGGTAGAAGGGTAGCGACCAGGAGGGCCGGGGGTGACAGGAGGAACTGGAACTGGCGCATGGTGGTCCACGACGGGAGGGAAGCCAGAGAGGCCGATGGGTGCTACATCTCTATTGTAGCCGGGTAAGTCTGTGACCGTGTGAATGTTGACGGCGTTCTGGTTATCTCCCTTTGAAGCTTTGTTGTCGGCCGATTTGTTGCCATCCCAGGGAACGGTACAGTCCGCGTACCACGCGTGAGGGCCTCCAGCAATGGGATTAGAGCCGGTCTCATTGCCAGGTGCCTTGTTGCTTCGCTTCGAATCTCCTCCGATCGGGGCATAATTCCAGCCTTCGTTGTTGCTGGACGGCTTGCCATAGTTCGAACCTCTCGTGGAGCCTGCGTTGCTGGGGGGCTTGTTGTTGTCCTTGCCTTGGTTTGAACCTCCGCCCCAGCCACTGTTGCTCGGCGGCTTGGTACAATCTGCCTTCCAGCCAGTGCCGCCGAGTCCAGGAGTCCAATCTCCGTTATTGGTGGGCGGCTTGTTGCTAGGAGGCTTGTTGCTGGGCGGCTTGTCGTTCCTTGTTGTGCCTCCAGTCCAGTCATTGTTCTCAGGGGGCTTGAAGCTTGGGGTTGAGACTCGATCCGAGCCTCCTCCGCCCCAACCAGTTCCAGCAGCGGCATCAGGACCGGAGTTCCAACCATATTGCTCCCCGGATGAATTCTTGTTGAAGTTGCCAGGTGAGTTACGGCCCGCATTGCTGCCCGGCTTTCCGTTGTTGCTGGGAGGCTTCTTCCACGTATCATAACCGTTGTCCGGCTCTTCATCGACGCGAGTTAATCCTTGCTTCCACTCTTTGGCAGAAGCAGACCTGGCGGCGGGGCTTCGACCTCTGCTATTGTCGGGTATATTCTCACGTCGGCGGGACTCTGTGACCGGAGTGGCATGCCAGCCGCCGTCAGGCGTGCCCCAACGTCCTTGTTCTTTGGGTGAACTGATCGATCCCTTCCAGGTCTCCACTCGATCGGCCACGCGCTTCCGTTCGCTCTCTGTGGGCGAACCGTAAATCCAACCATCGGGACTGCCGGGGGGCGCATTGTTGCTCGGGGGCTTGCTGCCCTGAGGCGGAACACGATCTTGGGGAACCCAGCCCGAGTTGCTGGGCAGTTTGTAATCCGGGTTCGGAGCAACACTCCATGCCTCGCCGCAGCCTGGACCGGATTTCCAACCTGTGCTGTTGTCGGGCTGTTTGTTACTTCTGGTCGAACCCGCAGCTGAAGGGGGCCTCCAGTTGTTGTCGCTGCCACCCGTGTTCCAACCCATCCCCTTATCGGGTCGCTTGTTCTGGTTCAACCTGTTAGCGCTGTTTTGTATTTTCAAAGCAAAAACTTCCGCCTCTAAGCGCTGCAGCTTCTCGGCACTGACTCGTTCTTTTAGATCTTTAATCTCCTGATCCTTTATACTCAGCTCTTTCTTGATAGACTTGGCCTTCGGGCCGCCCTGTTGAGAGCCGCTTCCACGGTTTGAGCCACTGTTGCTAGGCGGCTTGTTACCCTGATTCGAACCCCCGCCCCAGCCGCTGTTGCTCGGCGGCTTGGTGCAATCTGCAGCCCAACCTTCGCCAAAGCCGGGTCCATGATTCCAATCTCCGTTATTGCTGGGCGGCTTGTTGCTGGGTGGCTTGTTTCCATTATTCGAACCTGAACCCCAACCTCCATTATTACTAGGAGGCTTGTTACCCTGATTCGAACCTCCGCCCCATCCATCATTGCTAGGAGGCTTGGTATTGTTGTTGTTCCCATGATTCGAACCTGAACCCCAGTCGCCGTTGTTGCTGGGTGGTTTGTTGCCACTGTTCGAGCCTGAACCCCAACCTCCATTATTGCTAGGAGGCCTGCCGTGATGTGAGACTCTAGCAGAGCCTGCGTTGGAAGGAGGCTTGGTGTAGTTGTTGCCCTGATTCGAACCCGAACCCCAACCGCCGTTGTTGTCTTGAGTTGGACCTGCTTTATCCCAGTCGCCGTTGTTGCTAGGCGGTTTATTGCCTTGATTAGATCCTCCGCCCCAACCACTATTGCTAGGAGGCTTGTTGTTGCTGCCGCCGTTGTTGCTAGGAGGCTTGGTATTGGTGTTGTTCCCCTGATTCGAACCTGAACCCCAATTACCGTTGTTGCTGGGCGGTTTGTTGCTGGGCGGCCTGTTACCTTGGTTCGAGCCTCCGTTGTTCCAACCGCCGCTGTTACTGGGAGGCTTATTACCCTGATTCGAACCTGAGCCCCAACCGCCGTTATTGTCTTGAATTGGACCTACGCCATCCCAGTCGCCGTTGTTGCTAGGCGGCTTGTTGCCGCTGTTCGAACCTGAACCCCGGCCTCCATTGTTGCTGGGAGGCTTGGTGTTATTGTTCTTCCCCTGGTTCGAACCTGAGCCCCAACCGCCGTTGTTGCTAGGTGGTCTGTTGCTGGGAGGTTTATTGCTGGGAGGTTTGTTGCCTTGGTTAGAGCCTCCGTTGTTCCAGCCGCCACCGCTATTGCTGGGTGGCTTGTTGTTGGCGTTGTTGTTGCTGCCCTGATTTGAACCTCCGTTGTTCCAACCGTCGCTGTTACTAGGAGGCTTATTTCCTTGATTTGAACCTCCACCCCAGCCACCATTGTTGCTAGGCGGCTTGTTCCCCTGATTCGAATCTGGACCCCAACCGCCACCGCTATTGCTGGGTGGTTTGTTGTTGTTATTGCCTTGGTTAGAGCCTCCGTTGTTCCAGTCACCACCACTATTGCTTGGTGGCTTGTTGCTAGGCGGCTTGTTGCTATGGTTAGAGCCTCCGTTGTTCCAGTCGCCACCACTATTGCTGGGTGGCTTGTTGTTGCCGTTGTTGCCTTGGTTAGAACCTCCGCCCCAACCACCGTTGCCACTGTTGCTATGCGGCTTGTTGCTAGGCGGCTTGCCTTGGTTTGAATCATTCTTGGAGCCTGCATTGCTGGGCGGTTTATCACCTCCTGCACAGTCAGCACCCCAGCCATCACCCGGTGCCGAACCGACATTATCACCTCCGTTGTTTTCCTGATTGTCGCCGCCCCAGCCCGAATCACCAAAGCCGTTGTTATTGTTGTCGCCGTTGTTGTTGTCGTTGTTATTGTTCGTGTCTTGATCTCCGCCTCCAGTACAGTCTGCACCCCAAGCAGGAGCATCAAATCCAGGGCCAACATCTCCACCGCCGTTGTTGTCGTTCTGATCACCACCTCCCCAACCACCATCGCCGCCACCGCCGTTGTTGTTGTCGGCGTTGTTGGTGTCATTGTTGTCGTTGTTCTGATCACCACCTCCACCCCAGCCATCACCATTGTTGTTGCTGTTATTGTTGTCGTCTTGATCAGCGTCAAAACCAGGAAGATCTCCAAAGCCAGGAAGCTCGCCAAAGCCCATAGTCTCGTCCGCAGCAGGGGTCTGGCTAGAACTGGCGTCGTTGCTCTTGTTCTCCTTGTTCTGTGCATTCTGTGCCTTCTTTTCCTTCTTGCTCTGATTGCCCTTATTGACCTGAGCAGCGCCTGTGCGAACGAGCTCCTGGTGTCGTTTCTTGACCTCATTCTTGTGTCGACCGATGGCGTTGCCAATACTAGCCCATGATTCGCCTCCTTCCTTCATGCCGAGAAGCATGGCATCTTGGGAAGGCGTCCAGCCGTCGTCGGCTTTACCCGCTGGGGTGGCTTTGGGCTTTTGGGCGGCAGTCGTCTCCGCGTCGGTGGTTTCGGCTTCGGTTGTCGCGGCTTCTGTCGTTTCGGCTTCGGTCTGAGTTGCGTCATCGGTAGTAACGGCATCGGTTGTCTCTGCGGGGTCGGAGGATTCGACTTCGATCTTCTTCTTGGCTTTGGTCTTTCCCTTGTCGGCCTTGGTCTTGTTCTTGCCCTTGTCCTTCTCCGGTTTAGCTGGCGTAGGCTCCGCATCCGTTGTGGCGCCGTCAGTAATCTCATCTTCGGTAGTCTCGAATGTGACCTTCTTTGCCTTTTGCTTCCCGCTGGTCTTGATATRGACTTCAGACTTCTTTCCCCTCGTAGATGAACGTGTCTTGACGTGCGTTGTGTCAGCTTCATCGGATGATTCAACTGTGACGGCCTTCTTTTTGCCCTTTCGTGTGGTCTCGGAGACGGTAATACAGTTCTTCTTGACTCTCTTCGGGGGAGACGGCTCATTATCCGTCATCAACTCAACTGATGAATCTTCCTCTTCGCTTGAAGCCTCCACCACGACTTTCCGCTTGCCTTTTTTGTCCCTTGTCTCGATCTTGACCTTGGCACTTCCTGGTTTCTTCGATGAAGCGCTGGGTTTCTTCTTCGATTTCGGTTTGGAACGTAGCTCGATATCTGTTGACTCAATGTCCGACGACTCGGAATCAGCTGTGGCGTCATCTGTCTCCTCGTCAGAAGACTCGATTTGGATCTTCTTCGTCTTGCTTCTCTCTCTGGTCTTGCTCCGGCGCTCGAGCTTCTTCGTCTTTGTTGGGCGGGGTAACTCGACATCAGATGACGACTCATCTGTTGCATTAGCAGTTGTGACTTCGACTTTCCGAGTGCCATTCTTGGATGACGACTTGGTTTTGATTCGAATTTCTGATGCTTTTCTGGAGGAAGACGATGGCTTCTTTGGCAGTGATTTTGACTTGCTGTGAGGAGAGTCGTAGCCAGCTTCGTAATCGTCCGAGTCGCTGTGTTCATAACTGATGGTTTTCTTCGGAATAGCCTTCGAGCTTTCGCCATTCTGCCTCCGGTCCAACATTGCTTCGAGCCAACCAGTTGGAACGTCTTCAGGGGTGTTGAAGACCACAGGTGGAGGCCGAATAGTGAACTTCTCAACTCTCTCTTCCTCGTACGTGAGGAATGGCCTTGAGCCTACAACTGGTTGTGAAGAACCTTCGGTTTGTCGTCGTTGTCTTGAGGTGTGAGTCAGGGCTCTTTCGGATCCCGAAGTGCCAACTTCCATGTCGGAGGCAGCTGCGTCATTGTCCTTCTTCCTGGCCAGGACCATGGATTGCTCGGACTTTTCGGGCTTGCGATCGCGCTCGACTTTCAGGTCGAGTACTCGACGAGGCTTCTTGCCGAGAACTGCAGGGCCGCCAGCAAGCCAGCTAGTGAGGGAGACCGTGTAGTCACCATGTTTCAAGATGCTCGCAGGTGACCGGTCAACTTCCTTGCCTTTCTTCCGTCCGGACGGAGCCATCTTGAGGAAATATGAGAAAACTTGTGGGCTTCGCTAGACTTGATTGCGAGATGATAACAAGGTGATTTGAGAGCACAGAAGGCTGAGCACTTGTCAGCGAATATTAGAGAATGGGGGAAACAGATCGATGTACCAGATTGTTGGTGTTTTGATCGCAAGTGAGTTGACGAGATCGTCGCTTGATGATTTGAGTGCAGTTTCGAGAAGGAGGGGTAGTGAACGGAGGAAAATCAGAAATGCCAGACAACTTAATATGCTGCGTGGGTGAAAGTCTTTCCAGGTCGCAAGATCGGTGATAGTTTGCTTAAGAAGCGCGTCTTTGAATTGCCTGCAGTCCTGATGTACGCCCGCTTGGTGACAAATGCTGGAAGGTGAAGGATAAGCTGAATGGCGGGTGAATATTCAAAGGTCGCCAGCTTGCAAATTCGCAGGTTGCCATGGAAACAGGCGTCGTCTAGTGTCGTCCTCACCCCGTCCCAAGCCCGAACGACAACTTTCATCCCATGTCATTCTGGACAAACCACTGGTCAAGATATCCGGCCCCACGCACAACGCAATAAAGATAAAGCCAAAAAAACGGTTAGAAGAGATTGTTCATCCAGCCGACTTTCCATGTTCAATGAACTATAGCGAAACATGATATGTTGAAGAAGTAAAAGGTTGTCGTTCTTATAAGGCTGCACACGCAAACCGTGGGATGACGTTGGGAAAGGTGTAGCCGCATTCCGGATTCCGAACGGGGGTCTTCCCGTTCTCTTATCTCTGCTGACTCATCTGGTGTGGCCCCCATTGTCCCCTGGAAGATATCCACTCATATGTTTGAAAAGGGAGACCCTGAAAGGATCAACAACTCAGCCGGACTCACCCGTTGCTACTCATGTTCCTTGTGTCTTTGCCTCTTGTCGGTTCTTACATCTTTTGATTCTTTTTTTCCTGTCATAACCACACGTCAGCATCAACATTTCACGTATAACTTTTCAAACGCAAGATTCACTCACCATGGATGAAATCAACACCCTTCCCGACAACTTCCACCAAGCTCTCAAGCTTATCGACGAGGCACACGCCCGGGATCCGAGATCGGTCGAGAGGGAGTCCGGTCCGCTGCCGTTTGAGCTCGATTATGCAAAAAACATGACAAGGTGGTTGGCTTTGCGCGAGCCTGGAGCATCGCCCGTTTTGCAGCTTGCATGCCGGGCTCAGCATTTCCGACGGTTCGTAATCACCAACTTCCCTTGTTTGCTGAGATGAACCTCTTTCTCACACATGCCATTCACAGTTGGGAAATCCCGCGAAGCAGCTACCCCATGACTCGGCCCGGATATCTCACCTGGCGCGCCAAGCTTAAGTCCCAAGCGGCAAAGCAGGTGGCCGAACTGCTCGCCGACCCTTCCATCCAGCCTCCGTTGAGCCAGGAGGAGATCGACAGGGTGGCCGCCCTGGTAAGGAAGGAGGATCTCAAGACCGATAGCGACACACAGGTGCTTGAGGATGTCGCCTGCCTGGTATTTCTGGATGAGCAGTTCGATGACTTTGAGAAGCGGCCGGATATCGACGAGGAGAAGATGGTGGGCATTTTGAGAAAGACATGGGGCAAGATGAGTCCCTCTGGTCATGCACTGGCCCTCCAGATGCACTTGAGCGAACGGGCTAAGATCCTGATCGAGAAGGCTTTGGGTGTTTAGAGATGGAAATTCACACAGCAAATGAAGAAAACAGGAATGAATTGTCAAATTGGGGTTTCAAACAGTGGACAACACTTGATATCGCATGTTTGGCTGGAAGGTTGTGAAGTGCCGAGAGGGGCTGGATGTCCTACAAGGGAGGGCGGGAGGGGCCTTTTATAGGGGGATACTTGATGAGCCTGTGCAAGAGTGCAAATTTCGCTGCATGACTCCTAACCGCGTTTTTGGATTTAAAACTTGTATCAAAACCTGGAAAGATCAGAATACTTTATGGATATCATATATTTCTGGCAGCAGCCTTGTAAAAGACACGATGGCCTTAATGCATCCTGTGCTCAATACAGCACGCAGTTGGCTTCAGGTGGCATGTCATCATCCTCAGGGAGTGCCAGGGCCCTAAACAAGTGACCCACTTCCCCAGTGCCGGCCCGAACAACCCCACTACTTCCGGGGCGGGGGGACTGGTGAATCCCGGCCGGGTCTCGGCCAGTTAAGGTATTTGAGCTCGGGGCCAATTCCCCCGAGTTTATCTCTTCTTGTCTTCCGTTCCCCAAGTTTTGACATTTGACCGAGTGTTGATCATCAACCTCGGTCTTGTTTTGTCGTAAGATCCGATACCCAATGTCTTTAAACTCAGGTTGAACGTCTTGATTCCCCTCCCCTTCCCTCCCGTCAACACCGTTACCATCATCAATCATCACCATCACCGACCATCACACACACCAACCACCATCCAAAATGACCATCCCCCCAACAACAACCACCTCCTCTTCCTCCTCCAAAACCCCTCACCACCTCCCCTCCCAACCCCCCCTCCACACCCTCCTCTCAACCCACGACTTCGCCCTCGCCGCCGCCTCTTCCTTCCCCCCCAAAACCCACGCCTTCGTCTCCTCCGCCGCCACCGACCTGGTTAGCCACCGCTCCAATAACACCACTTACTCCCTGATCACCCTGCGGCCCCGCATCCTCCGCGACGTTTCTCTTGTCTCCATCCGCACCACCATTTTGGGGGAACCCGTCTCCTCCCCGATCTTCGCCGCCGCTACTAGTTTGGGAATCACCGTCCACCCTGATGGCGAAAAGGAGATTGGAAGGGCTTGTAAGAGGCTGGGGGTGGGGATGACGGTTAGTACTAGTGCTAGTTTCGAGGTGGGGGAGATTGCTGCTGCTGTCAAAGAGACGGGGACGGAGGGAAGGGAGGGAAGGGAGGGGGATGGACAGAAAGAGATTCCGTTGTGGTTTCAGCTCTATGTGGATAAAGATCGGAGCAAATCCGAAAAATTGCTAAGGCAGGCGGTGGAAGCGGGGGTGAAAGCGGTGTTCTTGACTGTTGACGCGCCGGTGCCGGGGAAGAGGGAGGCTGATGAGAGGATTTCTGCGAGCGAAGCGGTGGGTTTATCATCAGGGGTGCCAATGACGGGGGAGAAGGCGGAGAATGACAAGTCTGGAGGCGGGCTGGGGAGGATCACGGGGAAATTCTTGGATGCGAGTGTTTCATGGGGGGATATTGCTTGGTTGAGGAGGTGTTTACCAGAGGAGGTGAAGATTGTGTTGAAGGGGGTGCAGACGGCTGCGGACGCGGTGAGGGCGATGGAGGCGGGCGTGGAGGGGATTGTCGTGTCGAATCATGGGGGGAGAAGTTTAGATACGGCGCCGGCGACTATTTTGGTGTTGTTGGAGCTGCAGAGGTGTTGTCCGCAGGTTTTTGACAGGATGGAGGTGTTGATTGATGGAGGAGTGATGCGCGGGACGGATGTGTTTAAGGCGTTGTGTTTGGGCGCCAGCGGGGTGGGTATTGGGAGGGGGATCTTGTATGGGCTTGGATATGGGGAGGAAGGGGTGAGGAGGTATGTGGAGATATTGAATGATGAGTTGGAGACGACGATGAAGATGTGTGGGATCACGAGTCTGGATCAGGTGCATCCGGGGTTGCTTAATACGAGGGCGGTTGATCATCTCGTGCCGGAGACGGTCGAGGAGGAACATCCGTATGCGAAATGGAGGCCTTCGATGAGGAAGAAGGCAGCGTGAGGGATGTCGAGGAAAACAATACGTGGGATCCCGGACACCATATTCAGGGATATTCTTACCGACTTTCAGACCTTCTAAGTGATACCAGTTCAGCAACCTAGCATTCTACTTCCGTTCACCTCGAAGATCCTCTTAGCAATCAGCGATGTTAAAAGAAATGTCACTCAGCGTTTTACCGCAACTGCATTCTTGTCCCAAATTCCTGTACTTCTATTTCCGTACCATTCAATGAACGAACATACATGCCCCATCCACATTTGTTTACTTCCCCTCAGGGGCTGGCTAGCCTCAAGCTTCCCGCCTCATTGGATGATGGCATTCCCAACTCCACCACTCCCCACCTCCCCTTTCCACTAGCAGTAATAAGCCAGTCACACGCGACATCCTGATATCGATGGTTGCGTGGCCCAGTGGTTAAGGCATCTGCTTTACAAACGATAACGCAGAGGATCGCAGGTTCGAGCCCTGCCGCGATCATTTCTTTTTGCGTTTTTTTTCTCAACGTCTGTTCATCTTTTTGTTTCTTTGTTCTTGACTTTGGTTCTTGGGGTTTGTTTACCTGACATGTATCATGTTATGTATGTATGTATGCCTTTGCATTTTATTGTTTCTTTTTTATTATTTGTGCATTTGATTGCTCTCTGTACTGCAGATGTCGAATCCTTCTTTTCCTGCATCAGAATGCTCACAATATCACAATGGCACAGCGTGTGTAGATTCTCTTGGCACCGTCTCAAGGTACATTATACTTTCTCATTTATCATACTTCTACTCCTCAGGAGTAGAATCGTCTTCTTCCCCTTGTTCTAGTCCAGGCGAGTAAAACCTTCAGCCAATGTAATGTAATGCAAGGCTTTCAACGCCATGATGCTTCCACGTAGAATCGCATCATGTAAACACTTTCAGCTCACGCCCTCCTTATTCATATAGGTTGACTCCTTTCATCACGACCTTCGAATTCCTGCTCGTCCCAAGGTTTGCCAGCTTCTAGGTATCTCTTCGCAACTCCCAAACAAAGCGCAGCGCACAATGCAAATCGAAATTCTCAATTCACGAACCTGCGTCTACAAACGATTCGCATTCCACCGTTCTCAGTCCCCATCCGGGACCTCCTGTCTTAGACGTTGAGGATACTACCCCAAGTCCATCGTATCCCAGTTCCCGAAATCTGTCGTAAAGTCCCCTGTCCCCAAGCCGCTAAATATATCATCACCACTCAAATCTCCTCCCGCACCACCGCTACCGCTGCCTCCACCGCCAGCACCGCCAGCACCTCCTCCTCCATTTCCGGCCACCCCGGCACCTCCTGCTCCTCCTGCACTTTGAGCACCGGGACCACCACCTCCCACTCCTCCAGTATTCGTATTCACCGTCAACCCACCCATACTCCCCATACCGATATCCCCCATCCCACCCAAATCCATGCCACCCGCTCCTCCCACATCCAACCCACCCATACCAGCAGCATCCAAACTCATCGCATCAACCGAATGACGATGATCACCACTCGACACTGCCACCGCCGCAGCGTTCATGATGGAATCGCCCATGGCATCACCAGCCACCACCCCCAGCGCGCTCAGCTCCGGCTGCAGCATCGCCTGCTGATGATGATGATGATGCTGCGCGGGCGGCGGAGGCGGGGGAGGGAGGGCCATCTGCGCCTCGACGCGACGATGCAGGCGCACGACCGTTTCGGCCATTAGGGGGTCCGATTTCTGGATTTTCTTAAACTCTTCTGCTTCGAACTTGAGGGCTTCGCGGAGGGTGATTCTCCGCTGTTTTTTGATGACGGGATGGTTCGCAGCATCTCCTCCTCCTCGGGCAGAGGGGTCGGCGTCGTCCACGATGGGGGTGTTATGGACGTCGGGAGCGCAGATGATGGCGGTGACGACGTCGTAGGCGACGGGGCCGTTGCCGGCTTCTGTTTGCGCTTTCAGCTCCTTAAGCAAGGCGGAAAGGAGACGCCTTGCGCCGCAGATCTGGAGGGCGACGAGGACCTGGCGGTGGGTGTAAGTGGTGGGCACGCCGTTCCCGGGGGAGTGCTGAGCCCATTGGACCAGATTCTGGACGGTGTGGCGGATGGCGCCGTAGAGACCCCCGACGGACCCGGAACCGTTGTGGTGCGTGCCGGTCCAGTTTTCCAGCTCGCTGTGGTCGGCGCCACCGGTGCGGCCGGACACGGCCAGGTTCTCTTTGAGAGCGCGCAAGAGGGGCTCGACCTCTTGTGATGCGGGAACTTGACGCTGGTAGGAGCGGAGTGAGAGTTCCAGGGGCTTGGCGACGATGTTCAGGACCGATGAGAGCATGGTAGATGCTTCATTAGAGATCGAGTTAGGACGCAGAATGAGCTGAAGAATCTTGATGACCGCTCCTTGACCGGCTTGCTTATCGGTTCGCAGGTTGTTTGCAAGGAACAAGAGTGCTGGCACTAGTGAGGGCAATAATAGGGTATCCAAGAGATCTAAGAGGCAGTTAGCGACAAGGCTATGATAATTGTGGTAAGAAAGTTTATACTCACATTCTAGACCACTCCTTAACAGGTAATCGTTCAAGCAGCCTGTACTCAATGCCATAACGATCTGATCAAAAAGCGTCGGCATGAGTAGATAGAAGTCCTGCGGAGGGCACGACGACATAAGATCGTCTCCTAAGCCGCCAGCCTCGGAATCAAATAGCCCATGCACCCATCCATTAAGGTGCGACTTTTCCTGGTCGCTGAGCTCGTCTAAAGGCCGACTCAGCTGGCCCCTTCCTAGCAGTTTTCTCACGAACGAATCCGGAGACCGGATCGCCAAGTCGGTGGGCGTCAAACTGTAGCGGTGCACAAATGCCAGTAGTAGAAGCAGGATAGACCCAAATTCCTCGTATACAGGCTGATATTCGCCCTGATCCTCGTCGTACCCGCCCCAGTTGTCCAAGAGCTCGCATAGAGGATGAAGTATTTTGTATGGTTTGTCGAAGAGCAGTAGAATATCCAAAGATGACGGTTTGCTGGCCAGCTGGCTGCACAACTGCTTGAGAGTCATCGTTTCCTTGTTGCGGCAGAGTGTACCAATCACCTATGATTATCATGTTAGCAGCCATCACTCGCAGGCTTCCGTTATGTGACTGAATGCCGACCAACCTCAACAATCGCTTGCGCGGCAGCGCCCACGTTTCCGTTCATGTTATCCAATTCCCCGATGAGCCTCTGACTCCTCCCGGAATCTTCCAAACACGCCTGGACAAGCGTTTCTTTCACGTACCGGCCCTCGTCCGGCAGTGTTTGATACGTAATCTCCCCTAACAGGGTCTCGATAGCCGACGAAGACAACAGCCCGTGTAACTGGCAGGCAAAGCAAAAATCTTGTCGTACCGAGTCTTGAAAGGAGCTGCTCGTGTTCGACATGTCAAACATATTGGACAATGTCGGGAACACATTGGTGTCAACCTGACCCAGCGCCTGGGATATGCAAAACTCCGCGTCGAAAGGATACATGTGTGTAGAGGAAGCGGCAAAGTTACCCAATATTAGGGGAACCTTGTTGACGACGTATGATTTGAGCAAATGTCCGGTTTTTGATCCTTCATACCTAAAGACGGCGTTCGCCAAGACATCAAAGGATGCTAGGATAAGATGTATTGCTGTTGTTTGTAAGTCACCCTGAACCATTTGTCAGCAAAGACACAGAGCACATGGGATATTAAACGAGAGACAAACCTGGTATCTGTTGTGTAGGTAGGTGTAAAGAGAGTGGTCATCAATCAATGGTCGTCCCACGAGCTATATAGGCGTCAGCGTCTCGGGTCCTCCATCCACTCAATACCATCATAACCGTCCGAGGAACATACCGCAGCATTGATGTAAATGTACAGACCAGCGCGAGAGTTAGCCAGGGGCATGTCGGGTATTTGCCATGTGTCCAGCCCGATCATGTTATCCATGTAGCTATGCATCTCCGCTACCGCAGCGTCCTTCAGGTCAGAAGACTCTTCCCCGGCCAGTGCCTGCCCTCGGCTGAACTCTAACCTCTCCGCAATTCCAGAGGTATTTGGATTCTGAAGGATATAGGGTATAAGCTGATCGATAGAGCTCGCTAATCGTTTGCGATGGCCTGGTGAGAAGAAAGTCATTAGCCAAGTGCTCGGTTCACAGAACAGGGAATCATAGCATAGAAGAAGCGTTACCTTTAGCCTCGGGCCGGCTGAAGGCAGAAACCACCCGTTGGTTTCCCAAAAAGTTGACCAAAAGCAAACTGAAAGCCTGAAGAGAGGTTTCCATGTCCTGCTTGGTCCGCATGTTCTGAATAGTGCCGAACGTATCTCGTGAGAAGGCGGCGATGACGTCGATGAAGAGCGTTATCCACTTGCTCAGGTTCGTGGCCATCTCGTAGGCGTCAGAGGCATGCCTGATACCTTGACCATGTGTAATAACCTTGGAAAGCCGCAGAAAGATGACCTCCTCGTCGTTATATGAGTTCTGCCAGAACACCCTCTTCGGTTTCTTGTCTCCTTGTTGGCCCTGGCCTCCCTTATTGGCCGTCGCGGCCTCGTTTGTGGTGCCTGCATCATGTTCACTCTGAATCTTGGCCTGCGATGTCGAGTAATGGTGTAGAACTTTCAGGACGGACTGGGGATTGACGAGCTTCTGGTTGAGGAGGATGGTGAGATATTGTAGTCGGCGGGGGTCGAGAGAATAGGAAGACTGCTTCGTCGGCTTGAGGAGAAGGTTGGCAATAATGATGGGAGGCAATGGATAGAAGTCCGCGTTAAGGATGGGCACGAATCTCGCGAAGTCGCTTGGGTCTAGTCGTTTGGCTTCGGCGCGCCCCAGGAACTTGGTCCATTGTCCCACGGCCGCCGACAAGCCTGCCGTCGCTGGACCTCCGGGCATGGTCGGGGCATTCGAGACCGGTATTGTCG
Organism: Neurospora pannonica FGSC 7221; assembly: GCA_009805235.1. Taxonomy (NCBI): domain Eukaryota; kingdom Fungi; phylum Ascomycota; class Sordariomycetes; order Sordariales; family Sordariaceae; genus Neurospora; species Neurospora pannonica. The sequence continues at coordinate 46,178 of RANY01000078.1, forward strand.
ACGGTAGTGATAGTAGGTGGTAGAGTAGCAAAAATCGGGCGCGTACTATATCGGGGCTGTGGTCATTTTAAAGGTGGTGGTGTTGGTAGCTGACGTTGTTGCGTCGCGACCAATGTCCGATGATGCGCTTGTCAGGGTCAGCTTTCGAGCATGTGGTTCGACGCAGCTGTTGGTCCCGCCCTTTCCACTTCACTTGAACAGCAACCAGTTCCAGATGACCGACGGGGGCGTTTCGTTGGGGCTTTAAGTTCCAGATGCTGTGGGTTCAGCTCCGTGAATGCCTTTTGAGCGGTGCGTTGTAGGTACCTAGAGGTAGCGCGTTCGCCGTTGTGATCCGCCTATGGGCGCGTTGGCTCAAATCTGGAAAATGTGATGAATCGGTTGATGATATTCGTAGTATACTGGCTGCCGTACTCTGTAAAGCGTTCGAGTCCGAATCTTATTTTTCGACTGACAAGTGGGAGAGCAAAAGGGTTGAAAGCAAAAGATGACGAAAGGTGGTGAAGTGTGAAGCAGTCAAGAGTTGCACCACAGCGCGACCGGTCTGCAGCGAACTGATGTGGAAGTTACGAAACCTGGAAACGAAACAAAGCATACAATCTTTCATAAGATTGTACCAATGTGGTGTAAGGTATCGTACCCGGGCAAACACAAGGCGAACCTTAGCACCGTAGGTCGGCACGAGCCGAGGACCCACAAAGTAATTAAAGTGGAGATGGACTCAAAGCTTGGGCCAGTTGAGCTATTCTGAAGCTGTCTCCGTCTCCGGCACTCTGGTCTTGTACTGTACATCCCTCTTCACAGTATCAAAAGTCTCGTTGACGTACCGCCACTACCGGCCGATATTCGTACGGTATATACACACGGAGACACTGGAACATTGACAGTTGAGGTCTCGTTGCTTACCCATGCTCTTTCGATATTTGCAGTCAATATTAAGGGTCATTTCCTAGGCTGGGGCAGGATGGAATTTATACGAGGAGTCGCTCCGATGCAATCACTAGTAGCGATTACCATGGAAAAGACAGGAAAATGTCATCATCTTTTCATTCAAATTCCGGTGGTTTTTACCCGTGTACTACCCGATTGTTCGGAGGTCAACTTGAGATTGACGCTCTGACCTGTCCAGATAGCACATTCATCCATTTTTTCTGATAGCTATGATACAGAGCCATCCATAAACGTGTAGTAACATGCTCAAACATGGCCCGTAGGAAAGTTGTACAATGAAATGTCAGCACTCAACAGATGGAATCCACATATCCAACCCATTAACCTTGTCCTTCCAGTTCCCAGTTCGCCTTACAAAAACCTCCTGGGATGAACCCTTTTAGTCACCCTCCCTTTTGATACCCTGCATCCGTCCTCCATTGGCGTTGTTCCCATTCCCGTTGCCGTTTGCTTGCTGCACATCCGGTGCGCGTGGTCCCAGCATCCAGTCCTGCATCGCCAACCATTCGCTCCAGCTTCTCTCGGCCATAACGATCTCTCGTTCGGTCGCATCGCGCAAAGGTTTCAGAAACGGTATGGACTCTTCCTCGTTCATGTCGTAAGCCGCCTTGACCTTGAGCCAGTTGGAGCTCTTGGCCGCAAAGAGGTAGTTCCGTCGCTCGTTCTCGTGTAGTGGCCCGATACCAGCCTCCCAGTCATCTCCGAAAAAGCCGTGCAAAACGCCGGGGAAGTCGTATCCCGTAGCCACCAGACGGCGGATATAGGGCAACAAGTTGACACTCGCGTACGACTGAAGACCGTAACCCCCAACGGGCGCCTTCCCCCCTGCTCCCCGGACACAAGACGCCTCTAGTTCCGGTGGTGGGCGGACTGTCTGTGAAGATAGCACCGGGTTGGGCTTCTGGAAAGGTAGTCGGATGTTGATGAATCCGGCAAGAGCCTGCACGGGGCCATGGTACTGGGCGTGGTCCAGGAAGTATCGCATGCAGGACATGAAATAGGGGTGCCACTCGAGAATGTCGAACTGGGACTGGGCATCCGCAAAGGACTGCGCGGGCGTGTTAACAACTTTCGGGCGAGCGTTGGAAGCCGGTCGCGGGAAGAAGAAAACACCATGTACCTGTGCGTGACGAAAAGCCGGCCCGCCTGGTTGAGGAAAAGCCATGGTTGGCAACGGTGATTGTCGGTAGGTTAGGTGAGGGCGGGGTTGACCGAGGTATGAATGCGTCAACGAGCAGCGGTATGACAACGCAAACGGCTTGCTTGTTATGTTGGTGATGATGTTTTATCGTCTCGTCTTGGTGTAGGCGTCAAGTTGACTAATCTTTAACACGAACTGGCTGGAATGTTGTTTGATCAATATCGACCTCCGTATATAGTTCACACTGACAAGGGATGGTATGATATGATGGAGCTTGTGAAGGGGCAGGTCGTCTTGGTAGAGGATGAAACAACTTGGGGAACTGGAGGGAATAACGGGACGGAAGTTTAAGCTTTCTGAAGCGGGAACTGAGATGTTATATAGCCCCGTATGGAGTAGATGCGGACCTGGACCATTGAATCCTTGATCAACTTCGGGAAGATTTCTCAACTACCCACTCGGCCGCTGTAGGAGGTCCCAAAGCCGCATGATGTGCATGTACCATTATGGGGCTGGAATAATAGAAAACCTGTCTGGACTGCGTACCAGAAGAACAACAAAACAGGGGTTGAGGAAAGACGTCCCGTTCAGGGCACTAAAACAACGAGGAGCACCGGGTGTAGGCGACGGAGTGACGGCGGGAGTCAGTGTGTACCTACTATGACTGTACCCATCTCCGTCTCCATCGCAAGCAAGGTACGCTCCCTAAGCTGCAGCTGGGGTGCGCTCGGAGAAGGAGGGAAAAAAGAAAAGATCCACAGTACTTTCTGTGGGATACTATTTTTGCGAGAGGATGGGCAATTGCAAAGGCTGAAGTGATGTACATGATGGGATTGAAGTCGGGCATGGGTGGGAGATCTGAAGACGGGTCTCGTCGCCGTTCGTCATCGCGGGGGAGATCAAAAACGCCAATCACGAAGCAGCGCCCGGAAGATAGTCTGGACAGTGTCTGGATAGCCAGTGTGAGACGGGGGCATGGATGCCTCCGAGACCTGATTGATGAAGCAAGCGCGATGCCCTGTGCGAATCTAAGGCGGATGCATCATGGGATGGCATGTCGAGCGCTTCTCTTCCACTCCGAGTCCGCGTTGCCTCCCCGGGTGGTGGTGGGTGGTGGTCTGGACAATCTGGAATCTGGATGTCGAGCTTTTGCTGTGAAGCTAGAAGTCAAACGCGGAGCGCCGCGAGGAACAGAAACGCCTGCGGGACGTCGGGAGGAGTAGTGGACTCGGTGGAGAGCCTAGAGAGCCGTCGACGCTCTTGAGAGGCTTACAGGGGCTGTGGCGACAAGGATAGGCCATCTTTGTTTACGGTAGCCGACTGCAAAGAGGGCGAGCGAGCCGTGGTTCTCATAACCCGTCAGTGCCTGCTCCCGCAAGAGTCCCGGGAGTTTCCACTTGAGAAGATGAGGTGGGAATGGGGTTATGGAGGCGACAGCATGGGTAATGGGTACCTCTATGCAAGGCACCACCTCCACAGCCGGACCACCTGAGCTCTGAAACCATCCTGGTTCTGTTGCCCTGCCGTGACTGAAGGATGGCAAAGAGGTAGTGCTCGCTCTGTGAGTGCTTGTTTGTTTGTTTGTCTGTCTATGTCTGTGATGGAAAGGGATAAGCGAGGTTGAGAAATTGGATTTGCCAGTGATGCTAGGATCGACGACGGGACGGGGACTTGCTCGGTGAGGCTGCAACATCTTGATAGACCCTACACAGTGATGCTGTGTGTGCGATGTGATTATGGCTTGATGAAGCTTCGGGTGAGGCGCAAACCAGAGACCTCACAAGACACCTTACAGACCTCACACCTCTCCCTTCAACTTTTCCAAGGGCAACACTACCTAGAGGTACCCCGGGATCCCAGGACAGGGAGAAGATGCCCATGCCCGAAAGCCATCAGATTGCCATGGTAAGATGACGGGATGAGCGGGTGGGAGTATCGGTATGAAGATATCGATTTGCTGCCAACCCGCTTGCCCGCTTTTCGATCCATATGCGATGCGATGCAATGTGCTGCTTACCAGGTGCGGTATCTGGCGTTGGAACTTGGGTTGGGGCAACTTGGAAGGTACCATTTGACTGCATGTCCTGATACGCCAGGGGGTTTTCTGCAGGAGTGAGAGATGGAGGATGGCGTCCACCTTGTACCGATCGATGGGAAGGGAAAAGCAACAAGCTCATGTCATTGACGCGATGCTTGGTATCGAGAAAACGCCATGACATCGAAGAGTGGGTTGTGGGTTGGAGATGGGCGCAGTCTCAGCTTTCTTGGTACCGGCTTACAGCGATGAAAGTACCATGTCGGGCAACGGTACATATCAGAGCCACATATCGGCTGGAAGACGCGACTTGGTGACCCTGAAACTCGACTTTGTTGTAGCTCTTGTTGTTGTGTGTTGTTGAAGCGAGTGAGTTTAGCTTCGTTCTTTTGCTTCCAGTTGGTGCGCGTACGAGTTGCACTCCCAAAGGGGAAGTTACGCATTAGTACTTAAAAGTTTATTAGCGTAGTTCACACCCCACATCTTCTTATAGGGGGGTGACAGGGGGGATTGCAAGGCAGGATACGTCTATCTACGCGATCTAATTAGCTGAAATCGCCTAATTTCAAGGTGAGAAAGAACTAACAAAAGGGATTTGAACGCCTGCACACAAACCTCTTATTATAGCTCAGAATTACTAGAATCACTAAAATCAACCCCTATTAACTATCTCCACCTTCTATACCCTATTTTCCCCCTTATCTAAAACTCCTAAAAGTACCGAGCTAATGAATTTACTAGTACTAATGTATAATAATTACCAGTCGTAGTAGCTGAGAAATCAATACCTTTTCTATTCACTGCCAGGGGAATATCAAAACTATCTAACCCCATATCCAATTATGCAGAGAGAATATGTTATTGTTTTAACTTACCATAACAGTACCTAAAGTTCAGACGACTACAGTCAGCAGGTAGATGCCAAGATGCGCTAGCCTATTGCTTTAGACAAGGGCACGGACCATTTGTACCAGTGATAGTGGGGTGCTAAGGGGAATCTCTACTACGCTAGGCTATTTAAGTGATTTGGAAATAATATACATATCCTCGCCTGCCCCCATAGTATATACACATTAATACTAGTAAATTCGTTAACTCGGTACTTTTAGGGGTTTTAGATAGGGGGGAAGACAAAGTATAGAAGGTAGGGATAGTTAATGGGGGTTGATTCTGGTGATTCTAGTGATTCTGAGCTATAATAAGAGGTTTGTATGCGAGCGTTCGGATCCCTTCTATTAGCTCTTTCTCACTTTAAAATCAGGCGATTTCAGCCAATCAAATCGCGTAGATAGACGTGTCCTGCCTTATAATCCCCCTTGTCACCCCCCTGTAAGAAGATGTGAGGTGTGAACCACGCTAATAAACTTTTAAGTACTGATGTGTAGACATTGTAGCTTGGCTTCAGCTGGCTTACGTAGTATCATTTTAGTATGGGAGGGAGGGAGCTTCGATGTGACGAGCGACGCCCTTGGGTGGCCTATCGAAACTTTCAAGGCCAATGTGTTGTGGTTCCTCTGCGTTTACAAGTCAAACTATTGTGGTGGATTTAAGCGATAGGCTATAGCACTTCTTTGGTGTGTAGCCCAAGAAAAGCTGCGGCCTTGACTTCCCTGGTTGGAAGTTCATATGTTGTCATGGAAACATCCAAGACTGTAAAGGTAAGATATCCACTGGACCATATGTTGGGCCGCATCGGGGACCTACTTCGTGGAGTAATCGTGATATTAACCTAGCCGCCAGTACCTTCTTCGCTTACTTGATGGAAATGTTGCATAGATAGGTCCGAGGAGCTCAAGTTCTCGCCGCTCATTAGTCCAGGCCGCCCGGAAGAGCCTCCGTTGACGGCATTGAATTCCGTCAACGATACTGACCAAGTCCGCTTCACATTAGCCGACCTGCTCGGGAAGCGCCAGGTACCAAGGCTCACTAGGCCATGTTAGCTAGCTTTAGTCCAGGCTTGGTTGTCAGTCAGCGGCAGCGGGTAGTTTGAAAGCGTCCCGGTCTGAGACAACTGTGATCAGGGTTCCGCCTGGATGGGTCCAAATTGCTTGAGCTGATACCACCGACAGCCCTTGACGCGGTTTGATCCACGAAGCGCAGAAAACGGCCATCATTTCGGGGTTTTCCCTGGCGCACTCCCTTGACTAAGCTCTACCCAGAGCGTTGGCTAGCGGATTCCTGTTCTACAGCTGCAACCGCCAACTTCTTGCCAAAGAATAAGGAACTCGGTCATTCGCGATAACGGAATGGTTTTGATAACCCTCTTACACCCGGAGGGCAAGACCGGGTACGACGTAACGCGGCAGTCTGTCAAGTCCAACTGTTACTTTTGAATTCTCAAGTGACATGGTCTGCGGGACCGAGGAAGACCTGTCCACAAGGAAAGCCAAGTACACATTTCCTATGCTTGTCTGTAACAGACAAGACTTGTCGTGAGCGGCCCTTCGCCTTGGCGTACTTCATATAGAAAATTGTCCAGGTCGATCTGTGCTTGATAAAGAGATGGCTCCACATCGAGCTCATGATGTCGGACCCAGATGGAAGAGATAAGATAGTTGAGAGGGCGCACTGCATGTTGATTGAAAGCCGAATAGTCCCTGGGAAAAAAGACCCTGTGGCTGACAGTTCGGGTATAATTTCCAACCATGTACCGCTCATGATGTGCCGGGTTTCAGCTCCTTCGCTCATGAAAAGCATGTCGGGCAAGTTGGTTGAGCTTGGGTCCATGCCCGTCCTGGCGACAGATGGGGATTGGCGATGGCAGGGGATTGACTGATGAACTTGACCAGGCATCTGCATCGGGTAGCTGTGGTACTACATATCTCTTGATGCCGCTGGATTGCTGAATAAAGACGTGAGAGATACAAGATGCAAGTAAATGAGATACTGACCACTTGCCAATGCTCTGAGAGAAGCAGTCACCAGCCCCAAGCCATCCGACAGCCACTGGTCAATCTTCTGGTCACAAATTCTCCGGGCATCGAGTCCCAATCTTGCGTTCGTCCAACCCTATGCAGCGTAGCAGACGGAAGCAATGCGGGTGTCGATTCCCCGGGGAAGTGGTGCGTCCCAGCATCCGTACCTTGGGGAACGGCAAACCCCCCTCGCATCCGTCAACCCGAGTGTGCGGACTGGCGGCACCAAGTGTGATCCCGACCTGCGTAGCCAAGCCATCATTGGCTGGGGTACCAGTAAGGGCGAACAAGGGGACTGTGAAAAGGTACAACGCTCAACTTGAGCTCATCACTGATCCGTTGTGATGTGCCCAAAAGGTTGAACCTGAGGTACCTCTCTCGAAACTCCAAGTCCGGTCTGGTCCGAAGCTTTTCGGTCTGTCCTACTCATGGCCGGACAGCAAGGCGTCCATCCGACACAGAGAGAATGAATGAATAGGGTAAATCTGAAATAGAAATTGGAAGATCCATGCGCAAGTGATTCTTGGATGTCCTTGGGCAAGTGCGGCCGGGATGGCCGGAGCAGAGGGGAACTGGATCAACTGGGCAGTTGTTAGTTGTCAAGGAGAGAAAGCCGCGAGGAGCCGACACTTTCGCTGTGGTGATGTTGAACATGTCCTCTGGCCCGTGCACTATGTACGTAATTTACAGTTCACCGTAATTGTTAGTACGGAATGCGCTGCAAACGCCCTGCTCAGTGCAGGTTGGCACCTGGACCCCGCCAATCCTGAAACGGTAAAGCGTATTGCGGAGGACCGGCAGGGTCTCGGCTGCCCTGTGAGGCTCTGCGACAAGACATGGGAAATGGTAACAGGAGATCTGGAAGCTCCAGACTCTTCCTCTTTCATCATCGACATGGTCACCACATTCGCATCTTCGAAAATGGCCTCGAGACAATGGGCATTGGATTTTCAGCATGTTGCTCTTGTGTCGTACCTTAACCGTTGAGCTCGAAGGCGGCAAGCCACTCCATTACGGTAACTGGAGGTGGCTGGCAGGTTTCAGACATATGTTTACCTACTTCACGGCAACATTCGGCATCATGGGCAAGAGATTTGGATGTTCACCGAACTCGAAGTTGAAGCGAAGCGGAGTGTATCGAACTCCAAGTGGTCACAATGACCAAAACAAAAACGACGGGTAAAATTCAAACTTCCGAGTAACACCAAGACGAACCTGGAAGGTGCTCACCAAGTGTAAAGATGCCCCGACAATGGAATGAAGTTGGTACCTACAAGTAAAGGAAGGCAGCACAGAAGGGGGGACAGAACGGGAAGGAGCCCGGGCTTCACCGGTTCGGACTACCAAATTCTCCCGACGAAGCACCAAGTGGAAGGGACTCCCATCCTCGGGACCGTTCGTGGTTGCAGTTGTTCAAGTGTTCCCTTTCACTCGGCTGCACTTCAACTTCTGTTGAACTTCCAACTCACAAGTTTCACACAATCCCGTCACGTTCACGTACAAATCGCCCCTTCGAACATCCCAATTCTACCATCACCTGGTTGGATGATAACCCCCATTGATTTATTCTCACCCAGCGTTACTCTACTTTCCCAGGTTCACATCCCGGCTGACTGGTTTCAGAATAAAGCATGGAATAAACACAGAGGCACACCAAGGCCCAGGTTTCAGACACCGAAAGGGTTCTAGCAGGCACGGCCCGGTTCATTCATGTCAGGTACGAGATTTCGACCCCCTACGACAAAGTTCAAGCAGGGAACTCCTTCTTCAACTCACCAGGGAACATAGCTGTTGGTTTATTGTCGAGTGTTTGAGGCATGGTGCTTGACATGTTCCACTGTGTTTCCGTGGCTGTCTTGGCCTCCCGCCTGCGGCCAAGTTCCTGTGGCTGTCTCCCTCTCCTCAACCCTTTCTGCTCATACCTCTACCTCTATCGCATATCCTCACAATCATCATGGCCAAGGACAATACGACGAGAGAAGCCGATGCAGGCTTGACAGCTTCGATCTTTATGGATAAGCTGACTGTCTAGGATCACGAGAAACCCAAAGCTAGCTAACATTTGTGTGCAGAGAAACGTTATACAGTCCCCTCAAAGATCACCAATGAAAAACTTTATTGGACACAGTTTCCGAACCATGACGACTCATGCACCGGAAACATCCCCAAGAGAGGTGCTTCACACCGAACATCAAAGAGCAGTGCTTGACCAATCATGAAAGTAACATGATGGTCCTCGATAACCTCTCGTGTTCGCTCACAGCAACACGTTGTCACTTCCGCCGTTATGTCGGAGAAAAACTCACCATGGGATGCACTGATACTGAATACCCCGGGGGTTGATCACACGCGACGGCTGTCCCGGCTAATGACTGCCCCTATACTTTTTGCCCAATCCAGTTGGGGTTGTTTGGTCCCCGACATACCATATCGCCAACTCCCTACCGGATTCCCATCCACTCAATATGCTTAGATTTCCGGAACACCGACTCTGAGAATGCGAGGCGCACGCCATGCGTCGCGTCCTTTCACAAAAGCTACAAACGGCCGGGCCTTTGTTTTAGTTCACGGGCGGTGCCAACGGCCTGGGTCACCTTTAAGCACAAGGCCTGAATAAATGCAGCCACCCGTGGCGGGACGTAGGTCACCACTCCCCAGTATAATATTGGAAGCGATCAGTGATCGGTGAAACCTTTGCCTTGGATCGTGCAAGATCAACCAGATCCCCCCCGCATAATGATGTATGCAGCTAATCTCACCAGCACTACGAGCTGAGCGACCGTTTATTCCCTGAGACAGCGAGGCACGCGAGTAGTCACACGTTTATGGGTCAACTGTGGCTTTCCAGTCGCGTCAACACCACGAGATATCTCTGGTTTGGGATTCCACTTTTCAATGCTATGCCGAATCGCCGTATTTCGAGGCTTACTACCGCTGCGAACAGGGCAGAAACCGACGATCAGCAACTCTTTCCCATGAGTCTGCCACATTTCTGGACAGTCTAGACTTGTTCTGAGACAAAGTCCTGTGAGCAAGCTTCCCTCCTTTCCCAGGGGAGCTAACGCCACTCCCTCCACTCAGCCCCAGCCGTTTCCTCAGGGCTGACTTTAAAGTGATGCTCTCCATACAGCCCCGCCTGCTTTGTATGCTGCCACCGCCCGATGCGAAGGAAGTTCATCATAGGGGTCCACAGCCATGTTTCGATAGTTCATGACGTCTGCACGATCCCTACCCACATGAACGACATGGGGAGTGTTCATCAATCCGAACAAGGGTGGTACGGGCACCGATCATTAAGGAGCACAGATTTTCTTTAAATCGCCACCCCGGCCTCGCGCTTCTAGTCTAGTGGTTTGATATGGCTACGGAATTCCAACCCACATACGGAAGCAAGACCTTGCCTTGGTGCCTAGATATTGTAAGATCCGTTCATCCCGTATCAGAGCTCGGTTGAGACGAGAACGAGCCTCGGGCTTTCTGCCAGTCACGAAAATGTAGATCGCGGGTCGGGTTTGGCGGCTTCGGTGTGTGCCGATCCGGAAGGAACGGAAGGCTCTTCCGATCTCAGAGGTTGAGGGCTGGTATGCAGATTTTTTACATGCGTACGCTTTTGGATCCCGATGCTCTTCCTCGGCCCTCCTCCGGAATCGTAGGATTTGAGCTCATCTCTTGTAAGCTGCTGATCAGAGGTCTGCGATCGATCGTTGTAGCCTCACCGCGTCGAGGTCAGTAAGATACGCGAGCATCGGCAAGAAAACCGGAAGGTGGATGGAGACTGGAAGAGGTTGCATCACTTGCTGAAAATTGAAATTGACCATGGTTGGTAAGCCAATAAATATGCTTTACTCGAATTCTCACTTTGCTATCTTCCCCTCCATATCTTCTTCATCAGCTTGAAGAGCTTGGCATATGTGGTCATCTTCCGCACCGGGGCATCTCTTATTTAAACGACAAGTAGAGAAGTAACTGACTAAGGAACATGGGCGATATCGACCGCCCGCGGAAAGGCCTCGAACTCGGCTCCAAATGTAACTTCTAATACATATTCGAACCAAAAGAAGAAAATCCATCAAGTTAAGACTGCATTCTGCACATATGACAACAAGTGTATCTCTCAACAGCATCTATTGCCGCTTGCTCACGGAGTGTCTACTACCTCTACAGGCCAACAGATCTTGACCACAACAAGCGTCATCAGATCGACCACTCAATTTGGATCAACCCTCCCCCACCACTTCCACCACACCAGCATAGCCTGTGAATCCTTCTTATCTACCAGCCCCAAGTACTCTGCTATTATCTCTTCATCCAACCCTCTACCTTCTCTGACCAGCAATCGGGACGGCAGCAGCTGGATGAGGTGATTATCTTAACTTTATACGCGCCCCTGAGGAACATCTATGCACGCGGAAGTATGCCGGATCCGTGACTCTCTCGAACTCTGTGTTTCCGTAGAGTTACTGCAAGCAGTTCTGAACGAAGGACTCCTGGTGACCTGACAATGACTGACCAAACAACATCCGGTACATAAAGGGAGGTGCTTCCAAAGCCAAAGCGTGCCTTGACAACAACGGTTTTCGTGGCGTAGTCTATTCTGCCAGTCCCTTTGACCACTGCCACTCAGTAACATGTTTGCGACGACAAGGCCGGAGATGCTTGCATAGTGATCGATGGGCAAAGGAAGGATCAACCAATTGTTGATTCACCACGAAGTCATTGTCAGAGTCGATGGGAAAGGTCGGATAGTCAGTCGTATCTGAAGCTACCATGAGATTGAATATCAGGAATAGTTCGCAATCTCGGAGAAGATGGACTTGAGCAGTTGGTTCAACGGTCCCGTCTAGTTCCTGGAAATTGAACGCCAATGGTTAAGTGTTAGAATCCGGTCATGTACGGTACCGGTGATGGAAACGTATGAGCAGAGGAAGGCAAGAAGGAGCTCAAACCTCAATGATCGCAGGGTTTCCAGTTGCGATAGCCGCGAGGTCTTTCTCGGAAAGGACATGATCGAGTGTCATGGGACTTTCCAAGTCATGTCAAGGTAATGCAGCGCTGCCGTACTGCCCCTGCGTACGATGCCATGTGCCTGCCAGTGTTCCTTTCTGCCGTCGTTCCTGTCGTCGCTCCTGCCGCCGCCGCCCAGCTGGCCGGCACGCCCTCCCCCAGACATCGGACGAAATAACACCCTTCCCACGCACCTTCCCAAACTGGCCCAGGCACCAGGCACCAGTGGGAGGCACCATATAAGGTCCGTTACCCAGCCYCTCTACCACAACGGGGAGCCCTGTGGTCTCATGGCGCAGTGGTTATCGTTGATGAAAACTTAGCGCGGCGGTTTTCGTAGGTCTGCAGCTGGGGTATTGTCGTTCGTTCTACAAACCTACCTGGGCGACTTAGCTTTTTGCATTTTTTATTTGATCGGGGAAGGGATGAGGATGTTGGAAATGATGGTTTGGGGTTTTTATTTTTGGTTTTGGGGTTGTTAAGGGGGGTTGTTTGTGGTGTTGTTTGCAGCACTGACCGACCGTGATCTAACTCACCTTTTTTGCACCTCGGACACTCCGCCTTGATCGTAACAGGAAACGACCTTGGGCCAAGTTGTTCGAGACCAGCGGCTGCAAATGGTGTCGGCATTCTCTCTCAATAAGAAATATAGAGTCTGCGAAGTTCGCTCTCCTTGTTGGGGAAGTCGAGAGGAATGTCTTCAAGTTTTTTCGAGGATATGGAGGCAATATGGTCAACCATCGGCACCTTCGCCATAACTGTGGTGTTTTAGGGAACAATTTCGTCGTCCATATGCGTCCATACCGCTTATTTGGGATGGTGATTTTGTAAACAATAATGCTTTGGTGTTTGGATCGGCTCTGAGTCCTTTGAATCATTCCTTGCTCGTTATACTTGGGTATCAAGTGAAGCAAATATTGAAGGTTGATCATGAACCACAGACGACAAGAAACAGCGACTCATGCGCTTTGGAACCCCGCCATGCAACGGAAATGAAATTGTTCCGTATAGTACTTCGTGTAACGCAGCTTTATGCATAGTCAATGTCTAGTACCCCGCCTTTTAATGAGACTTGATGGCCGTAATGGGAATCGTGGACTTCAAGGTGACCACTGCTTCAACTCCAGACGTGGAAAGAACAGAGCACCAAAACAAGCGCGTGAAGATAGTCACTTCCGTCCATTATCCGTCTGGAGATTCAACCGCTACCAACTTCGACCAACTCAACGAACACCAAACAGCATCATACCAGACCAACATCACAAGATCCAAACCAGAACGAACCGAAACCAACCATGGGCGACTCTACTCACACCCAACGAACGATCCACGGCCCCCCTCGCCTCCTCGACATCCAAACCACCGTCGCCGACGCACGAATCCACTTCATGAAAAACGTCTCCATCCCCCTCAAGACCTCTCCGTTCCCCATCCGCGCCAACATCTACCTCCCAAACCCAAGTGCCTCTTCATCCGGCCTCAACGCCAACGAATCCCAGCCCGGGGCCGGGAAGAAATACCCGGTAATAGTAACCTACGGCCCCTACGGCAAGGACATTCCCTACTCTTCATTCCACCCGGGCTCCTTCGCCGAGGTCAACGTCGAGCAGCGATCCGAGTATTCCGCCTGGGAGACGCCCGATCCGGTGTACTGGTGCAGCCAGGGGTACGCGGTTGTGCGAGCGGACGAGCGCGGGACGGGACAGAGCCCCGGACTGCTGGACACGATGAGCAGGGACACGAGTGATGCTTTTTGTCAGGTGATTGAGTGGTGTGCGGAGCAGGAGTGGTCGAATGGGAAGGTGGGGTTGTTGGGGGTTAGTTATTATGCTGGTGAGTGACTATGTGATGTTCGCTTGTTTAGTGTTGATACGGGGTTGGGTGCCGTTGTGGTTCAGAGGAGAAGGAGAAAAGGGGAGAGAATAAGAAGGGTCATTGACAAGTGAACAGGTTCGCAATGGCGAGTAGCTGCTCGTCGACCGAAAGGCTTAGCGGCCATCATCCCGTGGGAAGGCATGTCGGACTACTACCGTGATCGGTGTCGGCATGGCGGAATCCTTTCTAACAACTTCATCGATATCTGGTGGAATCGGCAGGTACTGGTTGATCAGTATGGCCTGCCTGGTCGCTCAAAACTGGAGTTCCCACCAGACGGACCCGGCGCCAGGGGCCAGGAAGACACGATCGAAGGTGACCTGACCGAGGAACAGCTGGTATCCAACAGGAATGACCAGACCAAAGACAACGAGGCAAACCAGTTCCGCGATGAGGAATATTACGCCAGCAAGGAGTATCGACTTGAGCACATCGAGGTTCCTGTGCTTAGCGTGGCGAACTGGGGCGGTATCACGCTCCATCTGCGCGGTAACGTGCTGGGGTACATGTATGCCGGGTCAAGATTCAAGTACCTGCGTTTCATCACCGGTCGACACGATCTTCCGTTCTACTACAAGGAGCAGGTTGAGATGCAGAAGAGCTTCCTTGACGCCTTTCTCAAGGGGGAAGACAGGGTCGGCTGGAGTGTCCCTGACAAAGTCTCTCCAATCGAGATAACGCTGCGCAAAGGTAATATTGGGTTCAATGATGCAGAGAAGGAGAAAACTTATAAGAAAAGGTCAGAGGGCGCATGGCCGCTTCATTCAACAGAGTATACAGACTTCTATCTTGGATCTGATCACACTCTCTCCCGGAACAAACCAGACCCAGCCACGCCAAAGCAGATCGGATACAAAGCTCTCGGAAGCCTGGACAAGCCTGAGCTGGTACAGTTCATCACGGCACCCTTTGAGAAAGAGGCCGAGATAACCGGCCATATCGTGGCACACTTGAATGTCTCGGTGACACCTGAGAACCCGCAAAACGAGGCAGACATTGACCTCTTCCTGACCATTCGCCATATCGACCCCTTGGGGAACGAAATGTTCTACACCGGAACGGCAGGTGACCCGGTCCCTGTCTGCAAAGGATGGCTCCGGGTGAGCAACCGGAAGGTCCATGAGAAGAATCCCAAGCACAAGCCGTGGCTTCCTTATAGAGAGTACTTGTCGACGGATGTCCTTCCCGTCAAGGCCGGAGAGGTGTACGCCGTTGATGTTGAGCTCTGGCCAACCAACGTGGTGGTGGGCGTAGGTGGTAAGATTGTGCTCGAGGTTGCCAGCGGTGACACCCAAGGAGCTGGGATCTTCCAGCACAACTCTGAGACAGACAGGTGAGTTTTCCTTTTCGACGGTGACATTCCGTGGTTTTGGGCGCCGCGTGCTAATAATTCTGCTCTAGGCCCGCTTCCAAATTTGCTGGCCAGAACAACATCCATTTCGGAGACGGCTTTGAGAACTATGTCACACTGCCGATAATCCCAGAACGCATCTAAGTTGTGCAACGTGGACGTCAGGCAATCTTTGGACAGCGAGAAATGGCGTCGTATTCCAGAAGAAGGGGCGTTGTACGCCGGGTATATAGTCCTCCACACAGTTGCTTGCTTTGCTAGTGTTGCCAAAAAATCAAATGAACTCCGGGCGTTGTCCGCGAGATTTGGTTGCCCGTAGATCCCACTGATGAAAAATGTGCCGTTTGTCGTTAGTCGTGACCAGATTCCCTCCCAGTCGCCGTTTCCTCCCACCTCGTTCGCTGCTCCCGCTATGCCTCCGCGTCCACCCCGGCATCCTCTCTTCATCCACCTCCCCGCGAGATACCCAACATTGTCACGCAACATCCATCAGCGTTGGCGCAGATTTTCGTCTGGTCCGTTGCCGTTGTCCCCGTATCAGGCGTTCTCGAGCAGTTGATGGTTTAGCCGAACTTTCTGGTGCCGCCCTTGAATTTCTCCTTGTTCTCCTCCTTCTTGCCCTTGCCGATCAGCTCCAGATGACCAGCTCTGGCTCCCAACATCTTCTCGGTTTTGGCGACCATGCCGGCGGTGAACTTCTTCTGGACCTTGTCGGCCTTGGTCTTGTTCTTCTTGACCTTGGTGACGCCCGACTTCTTGGGAGTCTTGCCGCCCTTGGACCGGTTGAGCCCAGGGTTGGGCTTGGTGATTTTGCTGCCCGAGCCTTGGGCCATATTGGCGGTGGTTCGGATTGAGTTTTTGAATGAGGCGACAACCGGATTGTGGACGCCGCGCAAATTGAAGAAAAAGGGAAAGAAAAAGGAAAAGAAAATGAAGTTGCAGCCCGCCAAAAGTTAGGCGATGCAAGGACGCTCACCGCCAAAATTATGTCCGGCAGAATTCTTTCCAGACGAACGTGCGCACTGACCAGTCCCCACATCCCCTCCACGGGCAGCTGGGCCCGGCATGTTCCGCCTCCACCAGACAGCTCCATGTCGAGGTACCTTGTACCCGTTTGGTTGTCCACTACTGGCTTATCCCCTATCAACCACTGAAGCTATACTGAACTGTCTATCATCCAACAATCAACAACAGACAGTCCTTTTATAAAAACCAACACCTTTACGACATCAGTATACCTGGGCATCCCATAATCTCACACCAGGCCGGTCCTCGACGCCAACTACATTCCTCGCCAATCGATCGAATACCACCACCACACCTAATAATCCCAACCCCCCCAACCCGATAATCAAGATGTCCGACCCCTTCGGAGCCGAGGCCGAGTTAATCAACATCGAGAGCCACTTCCACCAAGGCCAATACCAAGAAGTCATCGACTTCGACACTACCTCCTTCTCGTCCGAGAACGCTCTTCCCGCGCGCGTCCTCCAGCTGCGCGCGCGCATCGC
>RANY01000770.1:0-17523 GCA_009805235.1 Neurospora pannonica FGSC 7221
AAGGAGAGGAGAGGTCTCTATATACATGAATATTAAGCATCTAGAAGCTTCTGTTGAATCCTGTGATGACAAATCAGTCTGGAAGAAATGCTGACTAAACTATAAGACTCCAGAATACAGTGGTAGAACCTCTTGTATTCTAGTACATTYTGTGGGGACTGAGTCAACTGATTCCGTAGAGGGAATAGTTTAATCAACCTTCTATACCTCAAGGTAGTACAAGGTAGTTACAAAGCACAGTACCTGTCACGCACGTAGATCTCGAAGCGGGAGTGCACACGATTAATTTGACGTTATTGATAAATAACTAAAGATAAGGAAGAAAAAGGAAGAAAGAGTAAGAAGTGCAACCTTGAAGAGGGCATGATTAAATACATCAATGCAGCCAATGGCATTGCGCGGAGGGTAGTGCTAAGGATGCACCCAATCAAGAGGCCCTTGGCGTGCGCATGGACCAAGCCATGACRGTACCAGCCACACGTTAACAATATTAGTCCTAATCAAGCTAGTACTACTAATACTAGTAAATCTATAATTATACTAGTAAAAATATAAACTTTACGATTTTAATACCCTCTACGTAAATTACAATATTAGAATGCCTTAATTATATAATTCCAAACGAAACTTTAGTACGGATATTGCACGCATATCACTTTGGTAAGGATTTGGCGGGCGGCAACATAGTTCTCTCATTGGCCAAAAGGTCTCCACACAGGCCGTTTGGAATCGCATACAGTCGCTTTATCCGGGCCAGTCAAACCAGCGTCATTGCGTTTCTACCTTACCCTTACTAGGTTCTCGCTTCTCGCTTGCGCAACTGCGACTTTGGCAGTTTACCATCAATGCGACGACAGTTACGTGGATCCGACGACACAAGTGGAAAAGCGATAAAATACAACCTGACATGCTGCCGTCTGCCCTGTGCACTGTCAGCCCCTCTCCCCTGCGGCGCGGCCTTGGAGGTCCTTCGCGCTTATTTCTGCCCTGGCCTAGCTTTCGTACGGCTCGGTAGCCTCACACGTTTCGCTCGCTGGCTCGCTACCCTAGAGACAGGTAGGCTAAGTTACGATGGCTCGGAAGAACGGAAGCCGGCTGAGGTTTCAGCTGATGAAGCTGAGTGAGGGACATGTACAGAATGGAGAGAGGAGGAGGAAACCAATGTGGCCCCGATACCATGAGGGGCAGAGGGAGCTGACCACTCATATTACAAAGTTGGAAAGTTCCAGCAAGGTCGACCTTGAGCCGTACCTTGGGCACCACGGGATGAGCCGGGTGGAAGCCGCTCTGCTGACTGCTCAGAGTCGACTTGGAGGACCCTCAACTATCGGATGTATAACGGAAGGTCCTGGCGTTCTTGATCGAGCCAGCCAGCTGCAGGTCCAGCCCGCTTCGGTATGGCCACTACCCACCTAGCCAGCAATCACTTCACGGCTGGTTCAGAGGAAGGCAATCACTGATGAGGGTTTCCCTTCATGGCTTTCCTCTTACCCGCCAGGCTTAAAACGCACAATCTGACCTGAAGCCTGGGGCCAGAAATGTCCGCTTCTAGCCCTGACGAGTACCTCCCTCAATTGTTCCACACCTTGGGCTGCACTACGAGCTTACTTCCAAGTTTCTTAGCCCGACGGCACGGATCTACTACACAGTATGTGGCCACCTCATGTCGCCTGGTCATGTGGTCTACTAAGTGCAGAAAATCCTTTACTTCTTTGCGATCACTTGCATATGCCTTCTCGCTTGTGGCCTGTATTACGGGCCTCGACCAAGTATTGAGAAAATTCGGAAGACGTGAGGATTCGAGATCAAACGAATCGAGGCCTTCATCCCCATGGCTCTGCAGTGATGTCTGCCCCTGGGGATTGGAATTTCTCCATGGCGATTTCCTAGGGCAACTAGTCGTTAGGCCTACAAAATGTCAGTATCGATTTTGTAGACCTGACGAGTAGGCCAGGGCCGAAACACCAACTCATCCCATTTGATGCATTCTTTCCACAGTTTGGAAACCGGAGATCAAAAGAGCGGAAGCCAGCTGTTCATCGCGAGTATCATTCTTTCCGTTATCATCGGTCGAAAAAACACTATCCGGTAAGTATTCCTGGCCTCCTGACTATCGCACAAGATCTGATCTCTCATATCTTCTTCCTTCTTCACTCCATATCCAGCAGCCCCCACAACCTCGGGGGTCTGGCTCCGTGATTCCATTAGATTACCCCCATGCTCCATGCAAGTTCGATGCATCACAACCCACCGGATTTCCGGTTTCCCTCCCCTGCTTGTTCGTAGCGCCACCTGCATTGGTATCCTCCCGTCCATCATTCATTCCCAAGATGAGATGGGATAAAAAGCAGTAACGATCAAAAACACCGCGTGACTGACTGGCCGGCTATAAAATACAGAGATAATGGTAAGTCGACTCTACAGCGCCCAGAACATCGACAGATAGCAAGACAGTACAAAAGTGAAGATGGAGATGTCAGAAGTCCGTTAACCATTTGATGCGCCGTAAGGGAACACAGTTAAAAAAAAAAAAAAAAGGATATCGTGCTGAGTGAAAGCCTCAAACCGGAGAAACCCGAAAGCAAAGAAAAAAAGAACCGAAGAACCAAAGTTGCTGTTGCAGGAATTGTAGTTGTCAACGGTGGCAGCCAGCCCCATACAACAATGAATGACGAGTCCCTTGCCCCCCACTTCAGATCCGCAGTGGTAACGACCCCTGGCAATGCTCACACTTGTCTCCCTTGACGATGAATCGTTCATGAGGCGCTCTGGGGCAGGCGCCTTGTGGGCTACCGTCCAGCTCGATCTTGTAGAAGTGGAGACCGGGGTCGGTGCATGACGCGTAGATGTAGTAGTTTTTGAAGAAGTCGCACATGATTGTTGTCAGACGATGAGAGAGAATATCGCTTTTGTGAGTGATGAGGTCTGCGATACGACTGGTTCGGTGAATCTCAAGCAACCCAAAGGGAGTGCAGAGGAGACAAGGCTGATTGTTTGGTCAGTAAGGGTAGACAATCTTGATTGTGGATGAAGGCTTACTCTTAGGCTTGGTGGTAATGAATGAACAAATCAACGATTCCCTGACCGGAAGGGCTTGCGCACAGGGCGAAAAAGTGGGCGATAGATTGAGGTGAATGAAGTTGTGTGTATAGAGACAAAGCTGAATGGAAGAGATGTGAGACAAGGTAAAGTTGATCTGCTTGATATCGCTTGATGTCGTGAGACTTGTAGATTTATATAAACCTTTTCTGGTGTGCAAGGTGTACGTACATATTGGAAAGTGACCCAAGATGCGCTTTGACCCTCCTTGAAAATGATATCCAGTCCATGTTGCATAAGCTAGCATCGGCATTAGGACTAGCTAAGACCCGAACACGATACTGTGTGTTCACATGATCGAGCAACCAAAAAACAAAAAAAAAAAAAAAAAAAAACGTCCGTGTATAGTAGATCGTCTGCAGGTAACGGTGGAGGCAGGGTCTCCGTAACATCCTGTGATTAAGATGCTTGGTTTCGATCCGCAAGTAACCATCTTTCGCTGTGTGAAACCTTAAGGGACTGGTACATTATCCTGGTTTATACCACCCGAAACCAGGACATATCGTGCATCGAAGTGGTATTTGGGAGCAGTCATAGCATGGAAGAGTGAAGGGTCGGAAGAGTGTTAGCATTACGAGTAGCCAACGCGGTACTTGTTGAAACTGCTTGTCCAAATCGTAAACAGACAAACATAAACCCAACGTGGATACTGAATGCTTGATGTTTCAGAATCTCGGTATAGAAACCACCGAACAAGAAACTCTCCCGAACGACAAGGTAGGTCTGACTTGATTTGGCACTCGCCCGCCCTAAGGAACCACGCAGCCGCATACAGCAGTAGAGGTGCATAGCAAGTGGATATTTGTTTCAACTTCCGCAAAAAAACGTGGGCATAATGCAGAGTCAATCTTTGCTTTGGGAGGCTTGCGAGCTTAGTGCGGAATTCACCCCCCAAGGGTGAACCTGCATCAGGGGTACAGGCACTCACATTCCGTCTGGTCCCGTCTGCATATCAACGTCCGGATGAGGGCGGGAAGATGTTCGTTATGGGATGAGGGGTAACTTTGGTTATCCGTGGAGGGGTGAGAGGTGAGAGGGGTTCATGCCTGGTTGAAGCAAATGAACAGAAGGTGAGCATTTCTACACAACTCCTAGAAACTGTTGAGGCCACAATTGATGACTAGGGGGTATCGAGGTAGCATTGGTCAGGGTATGTAGCGCTCAAAAAAACAAGAGCCCAGCCTTAGACCGGAGGCTAGTCCGCACTTGATGGCACTGGTACGGACTACGAAATGGTGTCTCGGCACACTGGCACCAAGATATCTTACGTGTCCGGGATGGATAATGAGAAGACCTGCTTACGCCCCGCCATTTCTCATATAAGCGGTATGTTCAGAGCAACCTTACCCGGCACTTGTAGGCTTCTCTCTTCCTTTACGGTCGTAGGCAATCGTAAAACGTCAACCTTGGAACGAGGAGCCCTATTCGCTTGAAGCCATAGTGGGAGGTGAGCAGATGACCCATCGACTGCGGGGACTGCAATCTTAATATGAACCGAGCAGCATTAGTTGGATGCAGAACCGTTCACTTGGCTTACTGGAAGAAACAGGATAGACAAGCCATGTCGAGATCACGATACCACCAGCTCCAGACAGATTGATGGGCTTGTTGGTCCTCTATCCCACCCCCACTTGGCACTTGCGTGCTCAACGGCCCTCATGCCTCCCAAAGGGGAACTTGCCGATATGGTTGGGTATGATCGTGCAAAACGCATGGTAGTGATGGCCCCTTGTCAATGTCGATGCCGTGGGCCCAAGCGTCAAAGCACCCATAGCTTTGCGGCTCTTATTTCATGCAAGCTGGTTATGGCATGAGCTCCGGCTTTGGCTCGCGATGAATCGTTTGTAAAACGCGTGTAAGCCGGGAGGGGAGCCCGTTGTTGAGCAGCTTGCGATCTGGCCTTCCCAAAGAGGTGAAAAATGCGAGTTGATGCGTTGATCTCGGCAGAGCTCGAGTCTTTTAACATGGCTGATAAGGCGCATCAATCCACGAATGGAGTCTGGCGCAGGAGACTGTTGGAGGAGTTGTGGTCTAGGATGCAGAAAAGCGCTTTTGGGCTACTGTACCATGGTATAAAGGTATGGCGACCTTGATCTCGTGTCCCCGGGACGGGTACTGTGTAACACTGTAGCGCAGTCCCAAGATCTGCCGGCTCGTGACTGTAGACTTGTCGGTGGACTTGTCGTGAGTTGAGGAGATTTGGTGTTGTTGGGTGCATGACGTGCCAAGTTGCCTAGAGATGACCTGTTATCCCGTTTAGCAGACGGGCGGGCCTCTGCCGTCGTACCTGCAGAGGGCCCGGAGCAGTGGGGGTGAGACTACACCGGACGTCGACACTTTTCCAAGGTGGACGCCGAATGTGATCGGACATGATGCCTGATGTGCCTCGGTAGGTTGGGGATGGAAGTTGACAGTACCTATTGGAGGTGGATAGCGCGTTTCCTGAATGGTCTCACGATTCCTGATTGGGAACGGAACCTGATGGTGGTGTTGCAAGGTGCGTGCCCCCACAGGGAAAGACCAAACGCAAAAAAGCGGGGTTCCCGCCTCATCTGATGCTTCCTCGATTGCACGACCCTCAAATGCACCAGTGGTGAAAGAGAGTAATTGATGCTCGACACTGCTAACTCTTCCCAAACTGAAATTGACGCTGTACCAGTGTCTAACCAGGGAAAGGAAACATCCGTTGGTTGACCTCGAACGAGAGCTTCAAACAGTAGTGTAAGTTCAACTTCCCCGGGCCCCTGGCACCCCACTTGGCAAGCGTGCCTTCCCCTGAAACGCCGAAACGCCATGTGCTCCAGTGGCTCCCAATGCTCCCCCACCAACCCCCATCTGACCGACCCCTGCTGTTGATCCTTCTCCAAAAATCGTCTAGTCTATCCTGCCGAGATCCGAAAAGAGACGTGAACCGTTGAAGCGTTCTTTCCTCCTTCAATCTCTCATCTCCTGCATGAGATGTCTGAATGGCCTGATGGCAATCACGAGCCTAGTCCAGGCATCAAGACATAAAGTTGAACAGAGGTACTGCGGAAGGTAGGATTGTCCATCAAGATTTTCATTTCCCATCGTCCTTTCGGACAGTCGCCGTCGACATCTCCCTGTGTTTAATGGCGCGCAATAATTTCAAGACCACCTGACATCCTCATACCCAAGAGAACCCCGAAGATGCTCCGGTGACCTTGATGACGACAAGTTCTTTCCAAGCCGTGCCCAAGGTACCTAAGCAGCGGGAACCGGACAAATTCCGGGCTTTATAAGCACACATTGATGGCACCACCGGGCGACACACGGAAAGGGCCCCGACAGTGTACCAACCGTTTGCCGTCGTCTGGCCAACATTCCCAGTATCACATTCTGCCAGACACCGGATGCGGAAAGGGTTTCATGATGCGAATACGCTAGGCTGGCAGCTTTCTTGCTTTACTCGGGCTTAAATTCCTTGCTATTAGCGATGGGGCCATACGGGTCTCTTGCCAACATCGGTATTGCTTGATATGGCAAAGGTAAGTAAGCACCACTGAGTAGATCTGGACTAGTTGACTACCTACTGTATGACATACCTCTTAGCACGAGTTAGTATCACCAGGAACGGCTGTTCACGGTAGTTGGATTCAAACAAACAGGGGTCAAGAAACGTTGACATCCAAGTCCCTCAAACCACTTCTGCGTGCTGCCCTGTCTGGAATTCCATGTTATACCGTACGAACTGACCTAGTTTTGACTGACAGGTCGCACGGAAATTAGTGGGAAACATGTACGAGGTAACCGTTCAGTTTGGTACTTGAAATATGTAAGATATCGGGAGAAGGTTGAGATAGTTTGTATGTCACGTTGTTTGGATCAATGTTTGGTGGAGTTCGAAGTATTGACTGCTCAAAGCTTACATGTTTGAGCAGGAGAAAGCCTAGGTGCACCCACGCCAAACCTACACGCACCCAGATTTACTAGTACCCCAATTTTTGAAAGAGAAATGCACGTGTTTTGGCCAAAATATTTGGAAGTGTCTTGGAAAAGGTGGGTGCGTGTAGGAAAAAGGGTGGGTGCACGTATTAGGCTTCCTCTTGAGCAGTCCGGAAGTTAACAGCAGCTTTCAAGCACAATTGCGAGAGAACGAAAGAATCTTGGATCAAAAAAACAGTACATGTACGAGCTCATCAAAAAGCATTAACAACCGTTTTGTAGCGACAGTCCACTTGTTTCCTAAAGGGCGCCCTTTCATCTGTTTCCCATCATGTCATTACTCGCATCCAGCTCATCTCCGGCGTTTGTGTCCTCCAACTCTAGACAACCCCAACTCCTTTAGGTGCAGGCAGTGCACGAGCGGCACTGGATGTAATGAGCCTGGTGACCAGCATCAATGCCATTGACGGAGTTGTACAAGTTGGAGTCGCCGGGGTTAGTCAAGATAGCAACGCCGTGGCCGGTGCAGTCTCCGTTGCTAAAAAGTCAAGGCGTTCAGTTAGCATCCTGTGTGTCATGTTACGTCTGTGTGGGAAGAGGACTGGAACAGGAACGGCAAGCACGTACGTAAAGAGGCGGCAGATGGCGCCCGGGTCGGGGCCAGCAGAGCCAATGTGTCCATCATAGGTGGAGGGAAGTCTGGTACAGGCTCCGTCGATACCGAGAGTCAGGACCTCGCAGGTGTTCCTCCAGTTGGAACCGGTGCAGACGAAGACCTATGGTATGATTTGGTGAGCTTCATGACTTGGGATATGAGTCTGGTGAGGAAGGTCAGGGGACTAACATTGCCGGGAGTGCCGAGGACGGGAGAGAGGAGGGAGAAGAGGGAGATGCTAATGGCGAGAATGGACTGCATTGTAGCGGTTGTTGGCGGTTTTGGTTGAGACGTTGAAAGCCAAGGAACAGATGTTGGGAGTTGAGGAGATGAGTGGATGATGTTGTGATGAGTGAGATACCTTGACGAAGGGGACTGTCCTGATCTTTATACTCGGAGACCCAGGTCAATCCGCCCAACATCACTTAGTCATCGCCGGCAAAACATGCCCTCTACACGAAGCATACCTCTACTCATCAACCATACTACTGGGCGATACTTGTTAATTGTTGCTGACCAACTACCTGGACCTACCCGCTACTTACACGGCAGTAACCTGAAGCACCTCTAGGGGCTGACTCATGCTGCCATCTGTGGATGCAGGGTGCTTACTAGGGCCAAAACAGGGGAGTCGATGGACGGCAGTTCATGAACGACCGACCCAGGGCAGCACTTCAGCGATGCCAACATCCACTTTCCCAGGGCATGGACTCTCACAATATCTAGCTGGAGGGGACGCTGTTGGTGTTTCTAGAGGGGAAATCGAAATGTCACGTAAAATAAGGCAACCAGAACAGATCACCAGACATTCGGAACCTATCACGAACCGAGAGAAGGTTCGCTTACCTGCACGCCTCACAACATCATCACAGTCTTGATCAACCAACACTCATATTCATTTTCCCAAGATGATAGTACACATAGAAGGCCGATCCTCACCCAAACAACAACCTCCAAATCCGCCCTCTTACCCCTCCCCAGAATCCACCCTCGCTACCCTCCATGTCCTGCACCCTTCTAACCCTCTCAACCCCCCTCTATCCGAGCACCTCCTCACCGAACCATGCCCCATGAAACCCATACGGTACCCTCTGCGGCAGTCGTATCCTCGCCACAACTTCCCTCATCTCCTTGGCGTCGATGATCCATAACTCACTCCTCGCCCCCTCCCTGCACTCTCCAGATTCTTCATCAAGTTGGGCCTCGTCAAATACGTACGTGAGTAGCCACCCGTCATCTTCCGCTACGCCGTTGTGCCGGGGCACAAAACGAGCTTCTTGGGTGTAGTGGCTCGGTGGGAAGGTGAAGAATTTGATGGGGTCGTCTTCTTCTTCTGATGAGAAGGAGGAGGAAGTGAGGATTATGGAAACAGAGCGGGTGTCTACACATCCTTTTATCGGCTCTGGAGGGGAAGGATTGTCGGGTGCGGTTCCGCGGGCGATTAACGTTGTGACGTCAATCTTGGCTAAGGCATCGATCTTGACGGACTTGCCTAGGCTGCTGGTGTATGAGGCCGAAGGGGAGGTGGTGGTGCACCCGTAGATGTAGCGGGCTTGGGTCATGGTATAGGCAGGGGAGAAGGTAGGGAATTCAAAGGGGATGGCAGAGAGCGCGAATTGGTGGAGGATTTGTTGGTTGCGTGGTGCGAGGGAGAAGGAGTAGTAGTATAATCTACATTGCTCTTCTTCAAGGTATTCTGGAGGTATCGGTGTCTTGGACACGGGCGTGGGCAGGTTACCGGCGTTGAAGATCAGGGAGGCAGAAGTCATACGGCAGACGAGGAGATCCACAGTGGTTGTGAGGCCCTCGCGAGTGTCGAAATCCTCTTTGCTGATGCTATCCCAGCAATTCGCGGCGTGGAAGATACAACATGGGTTGGTCTTGAACCATTGTACTCTTTCCGGATGGTATCTGGGGAAGATGCCAAAGCGGGCTTTCCCAGCCCCATCATACGAGAGGACGGCTTTGCCTTTGAAGAGGTTGAGTGGATTCAGGGAAAGCGGCATGTCCATGATTACAGTGTGGCGCCTTGATACGCCAAAGTTGTGCATCATCTTTGGGCAAGCCACGCCCGGGACGGGGGTACTCATGAGCTGAGGTAAAGTTGGAACCCCAGAGGGCTGAATGATCGAGTAACTGACGTATGGCTTGACCGAGAAGGAGTGGAAAGCGATCAACTCTCCCGTTTCCGGGTCAACTCGGGGATGTGCCGTCATCCATTCTCTCATGAATGAGAGCATGCCTCTCCCCCCAAACCCGGCAGCACCCGCCCTATCGGTTTTCTCATAGTGACCAGAGGGCTCATTGTTGATCATCACCCCGTTGAACCACCCAACCGTCTCCAGACTGGGCAGCACGAACCGAAGAGGCGGGCCGCTCTCGCAAGTTGCCAGGGCTCTCCCATCATGATACAGAACCGACGTGTTGGCAACACTGATTCTCTTGACCTTGGTTTTCAGCCCAGGCAACCACGAGATAAACACCAAGACCACCGTCCTCAAAACCTTCAACAGCACATTCACTGCGGGCGTACAACGGTCAAGCAGTGTAGAAATGCTCGGCATAAAGGGGCGCCTCATCCAATGGCGATTTGCTTGTGCAAACCGGTACACGTCTGTGAGCAGGTACTGGTTGACGAACTCTGGCTGGATCTGGATTGTGTCGTTCTCATTCCCTTCTTCATCTGCTGCTGCCACTCGGCGAAAGAGCACGCCGCTTAGCATACCATCGCCGTCGAACCAGTGAGACTCGCGGGCTGAGTCATCGTTGTCGGTTACTGGGTTGCCTCCATTCCGCACGTATTGACCTCCTGCTAGATCGATGGGTATGGTTCCTTCGTATGAACATGGAGTAAGGGGAAAGCATTTTTTAACGGGCGCAAAGTTGCCAGAGATATAAGGGTGCTTGTATGAAGAGGGTGTATCGAGGAGAGGATTTGAGTCGAGCATCGCCACGGATAGTGTTGTCTGGTGAGAGTTGAGCTGGGCGTAAAGTAGTGCTTTACATGTCGCAAGATGAAGATGGATGAGGGTGTGAAAATTGCCATTGTTGACTATTTTCTGTTAGGTGTCCGGTATTCCTGAGATGATGTCAGAACGAAGTCAGAGGTTAGGGGAGGTCCAGGCACATGCAAGGTGAAGGACTTCTTGTTCTCCCGAACACATCACAGTTGTCAAGCGACAAAGCTGATGAACTCGACCGATAGCGAAGAAGCCCAGTTCAATGCCGCGGGTAGCGAGGGGTTCTTTACCGAGAATATCCTGTTGTGATGCAGCAATAATCGACATCGCGGGTCTCGTTCATCATTGCTTCTTGTTCGAGTCCCCGAATGCCTCACGAATGGAAAGAAGAACATCTCACCAGAAAACATCCATTTTCGAACCCATTCTTCCAAGAATGCAATCGCGTCCGACTTGCATCTCGATGTCCATGACTGAAGGTTGGAGGCAAGAACAACACGAGGGAGGATGCTACTTTCAGAAGGAGCTTCGGCTCTGAAAACCTCCTGATCGTGTCTGCCTTCCATTCCTGTGGTGGCTCAATTTCGTTCATCTCGAGTTTTTCCGTCCTCGACCTCTCAAAATATCCTCCGTTAGACAAAAGGTCGTACTGGCAGCGAGTTGTTCAGATGAAATGGACCTCGACCAAATTTCCTCAGATTGTACTCCATGCCTCCTCCGACCTTCTTGCAACTTTGCAAAAAGTCTCCGAGTCCTCCACCCAGAAAGCCAACACACGCTTTGGCATATTCTCTTGAGGTGACCGTCACAGCGCCCCTTCCATATCGCCGACGACGCTCGACACCGGTGTTCAACGGCGGAGTGCACTTCCGGGTTTGATGCAACCCATTTCAGCCTGTCGGCATACCCAGGGGGTAAGCACACCGTCTTTTCCCGTCCGTCCTCCGAAACATCGCGGCGGCTGACTTCCGCCATGAGGCCGTTCAAGATGTCTTCCACCGCCTCACGATAGAGTGTTCCGTGGCGTCGCATCATTTGCTGAGAGTCCTTGGGTCGACCGGCGTCGGTCGCCTCGCCGATAGAATTTCGGTGTGCGTTCTTCAGTAAGTGCAGTGCAGCAAGAGTCAAGACCCTTGAATCTGACCAAACTGACGAATCCACTTGGGCGTGCTCGCGGAAGCGTCAAAAGTTCCAATGCGGCTCCCCTTCTTTTATCTCATTGGCGTCCGCTGCCGTAGCGTCAGCGCTACAACAAAAAGCGCCGGATTGGCCAAACTCGGTCGTTTGTCGTTTGTTGCATCTTTCTTTCTCTGAGCACACCCAAAATTCGGACCTCAGCGGCCCAGCCCGTTTCAGCTTCAGTTTGCCAACGCCGCTTTCCACTTGCTCATTCCTCGGCCAAGGGGCCTCACACAGGCCTCTCCCTGTAAGAGATTCAGAGTTCGAGTCTTTGGAGCGGAACGGTCGTTGGTCAATCAAACATCGGTCGCTAAAACCCTCAACACCACCATCTGTTTTGCGTTTGTGATGGGAGATGTTGAAACGGCACTGAAAACCACTGATGGCCCTGAAGAGTTTGATCAATTATCAAGCAAACCACTCAAGCATCGAAGATATGCTTTTTGACTTCACCTTCCCATTTGAGGCGACGCCCGGTGGATCCAAGTTGTTGCTTGACCGTCAAATTCGGTCGCTTCAGCTGTGGCTGG
Organism: Neurospora pannonica FGSC 7221; assembly: GCA_009805235.1. Lineage (NCBI taxonomy): Eukaryota > Fungi > Ascomycota > Sordariomycetes > Sordariales > Sordariaceae > Neurospora > Neurospora pannonica. The sequence goes on from RANY01000770.1 coordinate 12,327, forward strand.
ACGCATGGTCCCTGTTGACATCTTTATACTTTTGGAATGTGCTCCGGTATCTCCGATATCGGTATGCACCAGCCTTGCAAGCGGATCGTTAGTAGACTCGCTACGCCCTGCCATATTAAGCTATTGCCAATATCACCTAACCGATTTTACTTAAATATCCTCAGCCCTAGAAGCAGGGACACCATGTCAAGATGCAGTCCGCAGGATCTAGACCAGGAACCATTACCAACGGAGCTTGACGCTCCATTACCCCACTTCTTTGTTTGTTCTTTGAAGAGGAAGGTCACCCTCGCGACGGTGAAGCGCCGAGGAGCCTCTCCGTTTATAAGCACAGTCCTTACCTCTCATCTTATCTTTTCTTCCTTCGGTTAGGACCTAGAGCCACGGTATCAAAGATGAGATACTCGTTCTCCGTTCTGACAGCAACAGCGCTGGCGCTGCTGCCCTTTGCGCAAGCAGCGAAGGAGGTCTTTGCTCACTTTATTGTAAGTTCCACCCTACCCGTTGAAAAACAAGGAATCCTCACTCACACATGCTTTCAGGTGGGAAATGCTCCTAATTATGACCTGTCCGACTGGCAGGATGACATCCGTCTTGCACAGAACGCCTCCATCGACGGCTTCGTTCTCAACATTGCCTCGCAGGACGCAAGCAACACCAACTCCCTGACCAATGCCTTCCGAGCTGCCAATGCCGCCAACTTCAAGCTGTTCTTCTCTTTCGACTATAACGCCCAAGCTCCTTGGTCCAAAGACGCCGTAACCGCCCTGATCAATCGCTGGGCGAATGAGCGCTCGTACTTCAAGCCTGACAACACCTACCGGCCTCTAGTTTCCACCTTCGAGGGGCCTGATCATGCGGAAGACTGGCACAATATCAAGGGTAAGACCAACTGTCTTTTTATCCCAGACTGGTCTTCCCTTGGCGCTGCAAACGCAGCCACAAAGGCGGGTAATGTTGCGGATGGACTATTCAGCTTCGATGCTTGGCCTAAGGGGCCTTCTGCCATGACCACGGAAGTGGATGAGCAGTATCGGACCGCGTTGAATGGTCGTCCTTACATTATGCCGGTCGCCGGGTGGTTCTACGCCAACCTTCCCGGCTGGAACAAGAACTGGCTCTGGAAGGGAGATGAGCTCTGGGATACGCGCTGGCAGCAGGTAATCGACTTCCAGCCCGACTTTGTGGAGATTCTCACCTGGAACGACTACGGCGAGTCGCACTATATCGGCCCAGTCCGCGAGAAGTCGCTTGGGCTGTTCCAGAGTGGAAGCGCACCGCTCAACTATGTCGAAAATATGCCGCATGACGGGTGGAGGAAGTTGTTGCCCTATTATATCCAGCAGTACAAGCAAGGCAGCAAGGTCCAGCCGACCAAGCCGACCACCACCACCATCATTGCCCCCACCGCCACTGCCATCACCACCGTTGTCAGAACTCTCACCACCATTGTCACGGCGCCAGCTTCATCGCAGACCTCGGTCGCCTTCAAAGCAGCGAAGGTGTTGGCGCAGGAAAACCCCGTCGTGAAAGAAGAGGCTGTAGTAGCCTACTACCGAATCAACCCAGCGAAGGCTTGCAACAACGGCAACACGACGGGAAACGATCCGAATTACCAACAGGTCTATGCGCCCGAAGACCTCCTGCAGGATAACATCTTCTTCACCGCTTTGTTGGCGGAGCCGGCCGATATCAGCGTTTCGATCGGTGGGAAGGACCAGAACGCCACTTTCTCGAAAAAGACGCCGCAGGTCGGCGGAGCAGGAATCTACTCGGGCAAGGTGTTGTTCACCAACAGCACGGGGGATGTGGTGGTGTCGGTGTCGAGGACCCTGGAAGACGGGACGACGCTGCTAATCGCGCAGGCTAAGGGAGGACCGTCTATCACGACGGAATGTGTGGGCGGAATGGTGAATTGGAACCCGGCGGTTATCAGTTCATGATGATGGGAGAGCCCACGGATGCCGATTGCGTCGATGTTATGAGTACCTTAATGATCATGAATGTAAATGAATGTCTGATGAAGTCGCCCCCCAGGCTCCTCGTCTTTTTTTTTTGTCGTGTGGCGGTGAAGAGATGAGGTCGACGGCCGGCCATTGTCGTCAAGGCGGGCGGCTGTCAAAGGGCTTTCTTGTCGCCTTTTCCTTGGTGTTTTCATTGTCTGATACCGGCAGGCGGTTGTAAAGTTCTTGTTGGCCTCGACACCTGATAGAACATGACCTGTCGTCGTCGCCTGAGTGGGTGGATATGGCGATCATGGCGGAGGAGTGTTGGGGTTTTGACGATCATTTTTTCCCTGTCCGAGACCTTAACGTCATGAAACATCAGGAAGAGAAATGATTGGCCAATATGGACTCCAACCCAATCAAGGTCCATCCCAATGAACCCCCCGCATTCCTTCCTGTCAATGCCATGCGAGAATAGAGTTCAGCGGCCCGGACGAAGTGGTCCAGAAGCCCTGACCCCTACCTGATCGCTAACTCGGTGCGTGTTAGTGCTCGTTACAGTGGGAGAAGGGGGGGCTCTTTGGAGCTTTTCCAGCAAGATCTGGACCTGACACTCGACTTCATCGCATCGTCGAACCGTCCTTTGGAGTCCAGAAGCAGCCCCTTTTCGGACAGAGGGGTCCAAGGGCACGGACTCTATCAACATCGATCTTGGGGAATATCCTCACCTGAGATGACCTTCAACTCACTGAGCATCAGCATCATCACTGGCAATGAAAACCCCAATCAAACCTGATACACACCGAGATGCGTATACTACTATCGGCTGGCCACATCCGAACAATTAACTCTTTCGTACAATCCAGCGCAAATCATCCCTTTCTCCCCCACCTTTATGACGTCTGAGGTTGAGCTGATCAACAACTCTCGACCGTATGGCATGCTAATGTTCGTTCAACATGGCAAACCATTATGCGGTTCTTCGTTATCGACCCAACGTTTAAGCGGGCAATATTGGGACGGGGACGTCTTCGGCCGCGGGTGAACGCGCGAACAAGGCTTGGAAACGTCCAAGACATGTGCCTCCTTTGTGACGCAAAGGTTTGATGGGCATCGAGATCTTCGCTTGATCTTCGGCTGTGGTGTTTACCAAGAACTGCTATAACAGTGATGCTGTCATGTTCGAGAGGTCTTTTAGCAAGCTCTTATAAATCAGATTGATCGCGTTCTGAAAGTAGGTAGCTAACCCTCCAGCATTCTGTTCCTGTGAGCGATACTGAACTCGAAATATCTGAAAGCGATCACAACCACCATACACTCGCCAAACATGAACCCTTCAACAACAATAGCAGCCCGCCTTCTCACCAGGCAGCGTCTTATCGGCACGCTCAACATTAACAATGGCCGCCTCGTACAACGAACATGCTCTCCGCTTCTCAGAACCGGCAGCATCAGTGCCACGCGAACAATAATAACCGCTTCCAAGCTTGAGGCACAACCAACAGTGGCCAAGCCACTAGCACCCAAAGACAACGAGATCAAGCCTCAAAACGAGAACAGTGGTTTCAAGCGTTTCTCCCAGTTCGACCTGACCGATAAGGTCTTTATCGTCACAGGGGGTGCTCAAGGTCTTGGTCTTGAGATGGCAGAAGCACTTGCCGAAGCTGGTGCCAAAGGTAAGCCCTCGCTCACAACAACCTCCTTCTTCACCATCAAAGCTTTCCCCTTTTCTAACCTGGGTTTCAAACAAAAAGTCTACTGCCTCGACCGCGCCGAACAGCCCGACCCGTCCACCTGGTCCCAAGCCCTCAAGCGCGTCCCCACCTCCCACGGCGGCTCCCTGCACTACCGCGAGCAAGACGTCCAAGACACTTCCCGCCTCGACGAGCTCATCGCCTCCATCGCCACCGAAAACAACCGACTCGACGGCGTCGTTGCCGCCGCCGGCGTCCAACAACTCACACCCGCCATGGAATACAAACCACACGACGTCGCCCGCATGCTCGCCATCAACTACACCGGCGTGTTCATGACCGCCTCCTCTGCGGCCAGGCAAATGTACAAACTCAAAAACCCCGGCTCCATCGTTTTGATCGCATCCATGTCCGGCTTGATCGCCAACAAGGGACTGATTTCCCCTGTATACAACAGCAGCAAAGCCGCGGTGATTCAGTTGGCAAGGAACTTGGCGATGGAGTGGTCGCGTAAACAAGAAGATGGGACGGGCGGGATCAGAGTGAATTGCATTAGTCCGGGACATATACTGACGCCGATGGTGAGGAAGAACTTTGAGGAGGTTCCCGGACTGAGGGAGAAGTGGGAGGCGGAGAATATGATGGGACGGTTGGCGGAGACAAGAGAGTTTAGAGGGGCGGTGCAGTTTTTGGCGAGCGAGGCGAGCAGTTTTATGACGGGCGGGAATTTGGTTATTGATGGGGGGCATACTGCTTGGTAAGGTGTGGCATGGGCGGTGGGAGAAGTGGATTGGGAAAGGGAGAAAGAGATGGAAGACATGGTGCGGTTTGACGGGATGATGCCCACGCCGACGCCCACCCGGGTTATTCTCAGCAGTCTGGATACAAACGCAGATATGAGTTGAAACTCTCTGTCACCCCATTCTTTCTTCTCTTGCCGTCGATTCAATATCGTACATCGGTTAGATTCCTACTACATACCCTAAATCGCTACCTTGATAACTCGGTACCAACACTCAAAACATACCCATCAAATACTTACAGCCCAGGAGCCCGGATATGCACGTACATCTGTACACCAGCTTGGACGTTCATGCGCGAACCTTCTACATAATTGTTGGACTTGGTGCAAGTGTCCATGATGAGACCGGCAGTTTGGGCAACTTGTTGGCTAGAAGTAAAAGTCGTGTCAGTTGGTTTCTTGCACTTGTGCCTGGAGAAAAAGGACAGGCGGAGGGTTCTGGTTGGATGAGGTAGGATGCCAGTGGGGAGAGAACATAGTAGTCTTGCTCGATGGTGAAGCAACGGCGAGTGCATATGGACGGGAGGTAAGAGGAAAGGACTCACCAGGCACTCTGCTGAGTACCGCTCCCGGAAACGCCCGTGATCTGGGCCCTTCCATGGACGCAGAAAGCAGTGGCAAATCCAGCGACACATGGGGTAGAGCCTTTGGCAGCGAGGTTATTGATGCACCAGACGGCGTCGGGAGCCTTGAGAACGGAAGCATCCAGGTCTGTTAGCTTCTGGCTCGCTGGGTTGGTATGGGTTTCCGGGGGG
>RANY01000771.1:0-17436 GCA_009805235.1 Neurospora pannonica FGSC 7221
GGGTTCCCAAGAGTGCTCGTGCTCTCCCCCGCGCTGCCGCCGCTCGCCGTCAGATCTCTACCTCGGCCGCTCGCCCGACCGATACTACCACCCGGGGCATGATCGTCCAGACCCTGTCCTCGGTCGGTTCGGGTTCCCAAGAGTGCTCGTGCTCTCCCCCGCGCTGCCGCCGCTCGCCGTCAGATCTCTACCTCGGCCGCTCGCCCGACCGATACTACCACCCGGGGCATGATCGTCCAGACCCTGTCCTCGGTCGGTTCCAAGCGCGAAGTCCAGCAGTACCTCTCCCTCTTCACCTCGGTCTCGTCCCAGCGTTTCGCCGTTATCAAGGTCGGCGGCGCTATCTTGACCGACTACCTCGACGAGCTTTGCGCCTCCCTCAAGTTCCTCTACACTGTCGGCCTCTACCCCGTCATTGTCCATGGCGCTGGTCCCCAGCTCAACAGGCTCCTCGAGGATGCCGGTGTTGAGCCCCAGTTCGAGGAGGGTATCCGTGTGACCGATGCCAAGACCCTCCGTGTTGCTCGTGATCTCTTCCTCCAGGAGAACCTCAAGCTCGTCAACAAGCTCGAGGAGATGGGTGTCCACGCCCAGCCCCTCACCACTGGCATGTTCCGCGCCGACTACCTGAACAAGGAGAAGTGGGGTCTTGTTGGCAAGGTCACCGGCGTTAACAAGCAGGCTATTGAGACTGCCATTAGCAACGGCTATCTCCCCATCCTCACCTCCATGGCTGAGACAGACGACGGCCAGATTCTTAACGTCAACGCTGATGTCGCCGCTGCTGAGCTTGCCCGTGCCCTTGAGCCCCTCAAGGTTGTCTACCTCTCCGAGAAGGGTGGTCTCTTCGACGCTGGTGGCCAGAAGATCTCCGCCATCAACCTCGACGAGGAGTATGAGCACCTCATGTCCCAGGCCTGGGTCAAGTATGGCACCCGCCTCAAGATCAAGGAGATCAAGGAGCTCCTCGACACTCTTCCCCGCACCACCAGCGTTGCCATCATCCACCCTGAGGAGCTCCAGAAGGAGCTTTTTACCGACTCCGGTGCCGGTACTCTTATCCGCCGTGGCAGCAAGCTCCAGGCCGTCACCAGCCTTTCCGAGTTCAAGGACCTTGAGGCTCTCAAGTCTGTCCTCATCCGCGATCGCGAGGGCCCCGATGCCAAGGAGACCGTTGAGAAGTACCTCGACTTCCTCAAGGAGAACCCCTTCAAGGCCTACTTCGACAGCTCCATGAACGCCCTTGCCATCGTCCTTCCCGCCAGCGAGGGTCGTCAGGCCACCCTTGCCACTCTTACCATTACCAAGTCTGGATGGTTGACCAACGTCGCTGACAACATCTTCACTGCCCTCAAGAAGGAGCACCCCTCCCTCGTCTGGACCGTTAAGGAGGACGATGAGAACCTTGGCTGGTTCTTCGACAAGGCCGACGGCAGCATCACTCGCCAGGGTGATGTTATGTTCTGGTATGGCATTGAGAACGGCGATGAGATTGTCAAGCTCATGAAGGACTTCACCGAGAACGGCCGCGCCATGCTTGGCAACTCCAACCTCGAGTCTCGTCTTCGCCAGGCTGCCAGCAAGCCCGCTGCCCAGCAGGTTCGCGGCTACTCCACTCTCGCTCGCCGCCCTATTCTTCCTTCCTTCAGCATCTCCAACCGCAGGGGCTACCTTACCCAGACCAACCCCAACCCCCCTGTCGGCAAGCAGAACGCCTCCATGGACCGTCCCGCCCGCGTTGCCCTCATCGGTGCTCGTGGTTACACCGGCCAGGAGCTGATCCGCCTCATCGACTCCCACCCCAACATGGAGCTCCMCCACGTCTCCTCTCGTGAGCTCGCTGGCAAGAAGCTCGAGGGCTACAACAAGCAGGAGGTTATCTATGAAAACCTCAGCCCTGAGGATGTCCGTGACATGGAGAAGCGTGGCGAGATTGACTGCTGGGTCATGGCTCTGCCCAACGGTGTCTGCAAGCCCTTCGTTGAGGCCGTATGGGAGGGTCGCAAGGCCTCCGGCCACAAGAGCGTCATTATCGATCTTTCTGCCGATTACCGCTTTGACAACAAGTGGACCTACGGTCTCCCTGAGCTTGTCCAGCGCAGCAACATCATCCAGGCTACTCAGATTGCCAACCCCGGCTGCTACGCTACTGCCGCCCAGCTCGGTATTTCTCCCCTGGTTCCCCACCTCGGTGGCATGCCCCACGTCTTCGGTGTCTCTGGCTACTCTGGTGCTGGCACCAAGCCTTCTCCCAAGAACGATGTTGAGAACCTCACCAACAACATCATCCCCTACAGCTTGACTGGCCACATTCACGAGCGTGAGGTCAGCTCCCAGCTCGGTGCCGAGATTGCCTTCATGCCCCACGTCGCTGTCTGGTTCCGCGGTATCCACCACACCATCTCCATTCCCCTCAACAAGAGCATGACTTCCCGTGACATCCGTCAACTGTACCAGGACCGCTATGCTGGCGAGAAGCTCGTCAAGGTCGTTGGCGAGGCTCCTTCCGTTAAGAACATCGGCGGCAAGCACGGTGTTGAGATTGGTGGTTTCGAGGTTGACAAGTCCGGCCGCCGCGTCGTCATCTGCGCTACCATTGACAACCTCCTCAAGGGTGCCGCTACCCAGTGCCTGCGTAAGTTTACTGTACTCTCCAGTTTAAAAGAGTGCCTCTGCTAACCAGATCAACAGAGAACATGAACCTTGCCCTTGGCTACGCCGAGTACGAGGGTATTCCCACCATGTAAATGAGTAAGCCTTGTTGGGTCTGATGATACCCCCAAGTATTGTCTGCCGCGCGTGACACTTGTCGCACGTTTTTCCCCCAAGGTTTTTACAATTTAGCGAATTTTTGGGTCATGATTGGTCAACGTTCTCCTCACATACAGTTTTTATCTTTCACCTTGGTTTATATGCGGTTCATACGGGGTTTAGCTGGGCATGTCGAAAACTGGATTTGATTCCCTTGCTTGTTTTTGCGCCCACATTGTTGTTATCTTCCCCCAGTTTATGATGAAAGGTGTGGCTGGCCTGGCATCGTTGTATATATTAGGCTGCTGCTGCTGCTGCTGCTGGAAAATGAAGAAGCGAAGTTCATATATCATCCCCGGGTTGGGAAGCTGGTGGACATTTCTTTCCTCTGAGATCCGATGCCTGGCGTTCTCTCTATCATCGAATACTGGACAGTTCCGGACGATACGGTCCTAAGGTAGGTGATCGATTTACAAGCTTTCCTCGGTCCTCTCTCTGCAGGCCTCCTTCCCTTCATCCATCCACCGGTCCATCCACCCCAATGTGGATACAACCAGCGGCCTCCGAGGTCTAGACTTCCCAACGCACCAAACGGAGCCCGAAACTATCGCACACAGCACACAGCCTCTTCCCTCAGCTCTGATACTAGTCCCAGAACGAACAACGACCCCAGAATGAGGTTGCTACCCTACCGGTGGCTTCGCGTTCAGTCCTTTTTGGCGGCTCCGGGATAGGCTCTTCGGCAGATCGACAGAACGGCGCTATCGATTCGCTTCTAATCAGATGCGAACGACATGTCACTTCAACGGACTTCAACGGTTGGACAACAACGGTTAAACCTTCAATGGCTTCGGTTTCGGACAATACCTAAACTCGAATTATGGCGTTCTAGAAGGGTTTCTGTCAAATCCCCATCCTACACTTTCGAAGAAAATGCCAGGGTCCACGGAGTTTGAGTCCAACGATAAAGGGTGTTCGCACATGCTGACCAATACCACAAACATGTGAAAACTATCCATCCACTACACCGCTGGGATCATCGTGGAGAACGAACACCGGAAAAATCTCCATGACCCCGTGGACTCGTAGTTTCCCAAGATTTAGAGTTTCAGCTTGTGGGTCGTATAGTATCAATATGCAAGACTCAGCTCAGTCAAAAAGTCTCAACCTGAGGATACTACTCTCCACGTCAACAACACGGCCACTACACTAGAACGATAGTTCGTTCGGAGAGGCCGGCCGGTCTCCCTCTCCCTCTCTCGTACTCTTGTCCGTTTCGATGATCCCCCGATGCACAATGTCGAAAGATAATCATTTCGCCAATCTTCTGTGGCTGAAGGGGGGGGGGGGGGGGGGCCGGGGTACCGGAAAGGGTTGAAAGGTGTAGCTACAATCTGATATGGATAAAATAAAGATATATCGACCTCAATCCCGAATTCTCGATCATTTCCATCGTCAGGGCTTTTTCCGAGAATACGATAATAATAGTTCGGCTTTACTTAACCCATCATCACCATCATCATCATCACCATCATCTGAACCGGAAAAAGAAAGAAAAATGCCCAGCGCAATCCTCGCACCACCAGCAAACGTCAATAACATGGACGACCTCACCTCCAAACTCAAAGGGCAGGCCCTCCGTCTGCCCAACATGCGGAACCTCTTTCCCGGCTGCACCAAGGCCGTCAACCCTCTACTTGACGAGCTCACGCTTTGGTTCGAAGAGGAGATGGAGAGGCTGTTTCCGGACGCCAAAGTTAGGGCGAAGATCAGGAAGAGCGATTTCCCAGGTTTTGTTTGCTTGTGAGTTTCTTTTTACTTAGAGGTACCTACCTACCTGCCTGCTTACCTACCTCCCTTCTTCCCTCCCCTTTTCTAGCAAAAGCAATAATAACTAACAAAGGTCAACAACAGAACATTCCCAACCTCCCCCCTCCCCCGCCTCCGTACTCTTATTTATTACGCCCTCTGGTCCTGTCTCTGGGACGACGAGATGGAGTCCTCCAACACTCAGACCCTCGCCCACCGCGAACTCGAATACGTCCGGCATTTACTGGGGTTTGGCTTTTCCCACCCATCCAGACGGCACCAAGTTGTACCACCGCCTACCAAGCCATCCCAGCTTTTTGCGGAACCTGCGAGAGTGTTGAGGGAAAGCTGGTCGGAGCAGCAGCTGAAGAGATTCATGGGTGAGATGGAGCTTTATATTGGGGCTTGCGCGGTGGAGGAGGGGTATACTGGTGGAAAGGGGAAGGGAAATGGGGAGAAGGGGGGAAAGAAGGGGGAGGAGATGATGGTGTTGTTACTGCCGGGGGTGGAGGAGTATACGGGGAATAGACTGGGGAGTTCGAGTGGGGGGACGTATTTTGCGCTTGCTGAGAGAGTACTTTTTCTTTTTCGTGAACATGAGATGCGAAGGAAGTAGAATTCTGGTGCTGACGAAAGGAATGCTTGGTCAGGTTTATGATCGACGTTGAGATCCCGCAGGAGGTTCATGATTTGGAGAAGATGAGGACTATCTGGGCAGAGTCGTGTCGGAGTGTTTCTTGGTGAGTATTTGGGTACTTTTTCCCTATAGCACAGAGAAAGAAACTGACAGGAGCTGGCAGGGTCAACGATTTGATATCTCTCAAGAAAGAAATCGTAAGTCCATATATCCCGCTCCCATCCACCCATCACTTCTCTGGCTTTACAAGACTAACAACCACAAAGAACTCAAGCCTCTACAGCCTCATCCCCATCACAATGAAACGAAACAGGTCAAGACCTGAACACCGTCGTCTCAGAGGTCCTCCAAGAACTCGAATCGTCTCGCGAGCGGTTCGAGAGCGCACGGCTGGAGACCTCTTGTTCAAGATCATGAATGAGGACTCGAAAGTTCGCAACGATGTGGAGAGGTTCATTGAGAGTTGTACGATTATGACTACGGGGTATACTGAGTGGGCGTAAGTTCACTCCTCACTTTTGCCTCCACATTATACGATGGGATTTGCTGACACGATGAGATGGACAGTCTTCAATCGGATCGGTACGGTGTGAAGGAGTATGTGCAGGAGGATGGATCGTTTTTGATACCACTGTGAGGAGCTAGAGAGGGTTTGGGAGAAAATGAGAGGATGGTGAAAGGTGGGCATGAGGTTTGAGGGCGTTTGGGTTTTCTTGGGGGCATAGCGGATTTTCATTTACACTTCTCGAAACATCAGACAGTAGACACGCTCAATACAGCGGACAGGAATGAATTCCTCAGAACCTCGACAGTAAGATACTTCCTTTCTTACTCCTGGATCGTTCTTTCTAACCCCACAACCACACTTCACGCCAACGGAAGGTGCAAAAGGCAAAACATCAAAAGGAGAAGGAACCAGAAAAAAGGCATACAACACCAGGTTATTCGCCAGTCGTCACCGATCCGACTACTAGCCTGGCGGTCACTGGCTTATCGATGGGAGATCAGACGGGATCCCGAGTTTTCCAAGTGCCTATGGTCGTATGTAGATACTGTTGATGCTGTTGCTGGAGAGTGGGTGTTCGAACACCACCAGTTCCTTATATAGCTCGGAGGTACAACATTCGGTAGACTCGTGGTGATCAGGTTGAGGAGAGAACAGCAAATAGTAAGTATGAGATGGGGCTCGATGGCGCTGTACAGAACTGAAATATAGCAGACAGATATGAGGTTACGGATAAACCCCAGTTCACAGAAATATACAACTACCCAGTATATCCTCAACTCCCGTCTCTCAAAACAAAAACTCCAGAAACACCCACGCAAACGATCCATTCCCAGTTGCAGCACTGGCTGCTTGACAGGGTAACCAGCAAACACCAACCTTTCATCCCCCCGCTCCTTCCCAACTTAACCTTCTAGTCTAGTATGACCCTTCTTTTTTTTACCTCTTTTTCTTCTTGCTGCTGTCAAGGTTTAATATTCAAATGAGTACAACTATGATCTTGATAGCTACTTTGAGAAGCAATGTAAACGCTTTATCGATGATGACGCTAAATGGCACGCAATTTCTACCTTCTATCTATTCTTCGATTCAAACTCCGTATGCTCTACGTACCACGTAACATCCAACGCGTCCTGAAGTCCTAGATACCTCGAAAACTAATCTGTCTTCGGAGGCTTAGGTCTCGGAGCCTTGATGGAGAATAGCACGACATCGTACTCGCTAGATGTGTCCTCTTCCTTCTTCTCGGCCTCCTTCTCGCTCTTAACGCCATCCTTAGACTCCTTTTCATCCTTGTCTGCGGCTGGCTTCCTGACCTCATCACCATTGGCATCCAATGTAACAACGACGTCCTTTGTGTCCAAGCTCCCATCCTCCGTGTAGCCCCACACATCCTTAAGCTCCCTACGAACCAGGCCGGTCAGCCAGAAGGACCCGGTGACGCAAGGGACTAGGTATAGCAATGCGGGCTGTCCGTGGTTGAACACCTGAAGCATCGTCAAGGTGAGAACCATGCCCAAGGCATAACCTGCTACCGAAGCGTAGAAGTAGGGCTTGGGAAAAGCGGTTGCAGCTCTGACCGCGCCACATGCTGGGTTTGGCATCAGATTGCCCAGCTTGGTGGTCCAGAGGCGGTTGCCCCATTGACCTTCGGATTCCACGAATGGTGTTTTGGTTCGTCGGAATTGCGTCTCGGTCGTGGTAGTAGCAGCTTGATCCGTGGATGAGGCCTGCTCGGAAGACGCATCAATAGGCTGATATTGGATTTGCCTCTTGTAAAACATGTACAAGTCGAAGCGAAGGGCGAGCGCCATGAGCAAGCCAGGCACGACAATGTCTCCAAGTCCGAGCATGCTGAAGCCAGAAGAACTCTTGAATACTAGCTTGATTGGGGCGTCAACCTTTTTAGCAACAGTGATCATGAATGGACTGTAGAAAGCGGGTTAGTATCTGCTTAACTGTCTTGGCTGAAGGATAGGTGGAAACATACGTGTAGAACACCATGACAATGTCATAGAAGAAGAGACCCCAAAGAACAGCGGTGCCTATACCGAAAGACGTGGGCGAGAGCATGCCGAAAGCAGCGTAGCACATGGCAGCTCCAAGAATGTTGGAAAGGACATGCCATTCAACAAGGTGATAGGCAGTAGTTATCGCGATCGAGACCAAGAATCCAAGTAGATGGTTGAACTTGATCTGCGACTTGAAAGAGCCGACGCCATGAGCAGCAAGACGGACTGTCCACTTTTCCGTAAAGAGGTGTCGGATCTCCCAGGCAAGTCTGTTGATTCCGGTAGGCAATGGTACCGAGGAAAAGACACCTGGGAAAGGCGACTTCTTGTCGGTGACCATGGCCTGGTTCGTCGTTGGGTCGACCAGTACCTGAGAGCGGCGTTCTGGATCGACATAGTAGAGTCTGTTGCTGCGATCTGACCATACACTTGGGAAGATCAAGCTGGTAAGAATCTCCAAGGCGTCCCCGGACAGCTTGCCGAGGCCGGCGATGCCAGCGACGGACATGTAACCTCGAAGTATCTTGTTCAACAGATTGGGATCCTTGAGCCATTCTAACAGATAGTAGAGCCCAATAAGAACAGCACCGGCCAGAATGGGAAACATGATGGCATCAGAGGCAGTCAATCCCTCGGTGAACTGCTCGTCTTCCTTTGACTTCTTCTTCTTGTCCTTGTCTTCGGACTCTGCTGGGGCAGCGGAGGGAGGTCGACGTAGGGAACCATGAGCACCAAGCCATATTACGGTCAAGGCGCCGAAGATAACCTGAGCGTCGAACAAAAGCACTTCTGGCTTGAGGAGCATCTCCCAGTGAAAAGTATATGGTGTGGCATTGGGGACCGGAGTTGAGGCAGCGCCCGTCGCATTGACGGCCGGAGCTTCAGGAGAAGCCATGGTGATATCCTACTCCACTCGCGATACTCATGCGTCTCTATTTGTCAAAATTTGCCGAAATGTATAAAATGCTGACACCGAGATTCGGCTGTTGTTGTAGATGCTAGAAAGATGAGATAATGCCTTCTTCGACGTGGGATGTTGGGTTGGTGTTGAGGTGAAGCTGCGTGTCCAACCTGGAATGACGGACTTAGGTGGAAGCGGCCTCAGGGTCCCACAGTTTCTACCTTACTTGTTGTTGAAATGAGTATTTATAGCGGTTACACGCTAATTTTTGTGCAGGGAAAGAGCCATCTCCGTTTGCTTGCCCCGCTATTTCGTCACATCGGGGCGGCTCTCTAGAAATTGTTAGTACAACAATAGAGTCTCGCTTCCCTTCACTCACTGTTGAGGCTTTCATCCAACACAAAGACCATCAACACATCGGGTACCGTACGCATCAACTGCTTACATCTACTTGTACTACCCTTGACATTCAGTTAACGACGAGGCGCGCGAGTATCTAGAGACACATCCTTGTTCACCTCATTTTCAGCCTGGCAGTACCAGACACCAATTTTTCATATTATGGCGCCCGATCCCATGTCAGTAAACAGTTCAGCAAGGGAGCCACCGGCGCCTCCGGGGTCAGGGGCAGAAGAGCCCAAGTATGGAGGATACACACGTTTCGAGCTTGAACTGGAGGTATGCATCATGAACTTCCTTATCCTACGTACATCATGTTAACAGAATACTCAGTTCGTTCAAGCACTTGGAAATCCATTGTATCTGAACCATCTCGCTTCCAGGAAGCTACTCAGCAATCCTGCCTTTATCGCCTATCTCGACTATCTCCAGTACTGGAGCCGCCCACCTTACCTCAAGTATATCACCTACCCTGGGCCTACCTTGAAGAACCTTCAGTTGTTGCAACAGGAAAAGTTCAGGCAGGACATCATCAGCCCAGACCTGGTCGAGCGTCTCAGGGTAGAGGGCATGAAGGCCGGGATCGACTGGCACCGAGAGAGTTTTCCAAGCACGGCATAACTTGCGCGGCTAGAATAATACCATGGACGGAAACGAGTAGGAAGTAACCTTTGGCAGACCAGTACCGCACAAGTTGATTCTGATGAAGGGTACCTCACAAGCAATAACACAAAAACAAATATGCCCCAACGCCAAGCAATGCCCCCAATACCATGTATTGATGATCCGACCAGACCTGTGTTGAACATGTCCTCTTCTAGTTGTTGTCTCTCCACCGGTGCCCGCAAGTCATACACTGCAAGATCATGTTAGCTTTTTACCCCTTCCCATATATCCGCAACTCCAGTCTTACCTTGTAGAACGTCGTCATCGGCTCATCAGCACTGCGAATCTGAACCTGGAAGAAGGCCGCCTCGTTTCCATTGCAGGTTCCGCTGTCACACTGGACCTTGCCCTTTTGTGCATTGTCCCATGCGCCCGGGCCACCAAACACGTCTTCCTTCTCCTTGCGCGGGAAGTTCTTGCGGGAGTAGATGGGCTTGTCGATGGGGTGCTCGTAAGGGCAGGTTCTGCACTCGAGCCTGTTGCCACCCGTGTCCGCTCGGGAGAGGATGAGGAGGTTGGCGCAGAATGGGCAGACTGTGGTGGGCGTTAGTTCTGGTGTCCTAGTCTTTGTGTGTGGATTTACACTTACAAACGATAGGCATGTTTGCTTATGGATGAAAGGACCGAGTTTGTTGGGTGTTATCGGCCGTTATGGATAGTGAGTGAGATGAGTCGTCGAGAGTTTTGACAAAAATTTTGTTGACGATTCTGATGCGAAGTGGCGGCGTCGTTAAACTTGGTCAATTTGAGATAATAACCAGCAAAAACCGGTGAGTTTCTACCACTTTCTAGTTTTTATGGTTGTGGTATAAATCCTCAAAGTGTAAATAGTCAACGGCGAGGAGAAGGCCTGAAAAAGTGTTACAGATCGATGCGGTCCATCAATTCCATAAACCTTAAATGTAGCGCTCGAATTTTCATTGGTCAGATCTGTATCACCAACTGCCCCACCTGTCTGGTCAGCGGTGCCTGGACCCAACTGCCCCCGGGCCTGTTTGGGGTACGTACCCACTGACATCCATACGCAGCTGGGCCCAGGGCATGCCATGCCAGCGTCCTGATCCCCGCAGGAGCCGACCACTCTGTGACACCAAGGACACTGCCACTGCCACCTCCTAACCAGCCCGTTAGGTAAATGCTTCATACAACCATCAACGGGCGATATCTCCTAAATACACACAAACAATACATTGCCGCCGTCTCATCACCTTGAGGATTCTTTCTTGAGGGTTACGCGATCCCGGATCCTTTTATACGAATCTGGCCGACTACCTGATTCGACAGCCTGACCACCTCCATACCGTACATCCACTCTCCCCGCCGACCCATTTCCACGATTCCCGCTCGTAATTAAGCGATTCCAGGCCAATCTTACTCTCGACAACCTCTCGCCGTCATCCCTCTTTGTTTTCAACTGTCGCTTTCAGTACTTGCGCTTCCTCTTGCAACCAAGAAACACCACCCGCCGTTTCCGAGACACCCACAAGTGACCAACCAGTAACCAACCATGGCCGGAAAGGACGAAGAACACGAGGTTCGTACCACAACAAGCACTCTCTATCCTCTATCCAACCCTCTCTACTTCTCCCCGTTACTCCCGTCCTCCGCTCCTCCGCATAGGCAACTACAGACAACCCAAGCTAACCCCCTTCTTTCACTCCAAAAAACAGGGCGCCTCCATCTCCGAGCAGCTCATCGAAGCCTGCCGACGTAACAACACCGACCTCCTCTCCGAGATCCTCTCCGACAAATCCGACGAAGAAATCTCCTCCCTCCTCAACACCACGACCACAGTAATGGGCAACCACCTCTACCACGAAGCCGCTCTCCGGGGCAACTACGAGATAATCGACATGCTCCTCGACCAACCAGGCTTCGAATGCGACCCGGTCAACCGACTCGAGGGCGATACACCCCTGCACAGTGCGATCCGCTGGATCAACAGCGAGCCGGAAGCGCAGCGCGAGTTCGGCAACGAGCTGGTGGACATGATGCTGGAGGCCGGGTCGAACCCGCGCGTGAAGAACAAGGGCGGGTTGACGGCGCTGCAGCTGGTGGATCCGCGGAACAAGGAGCTGAGGGAGCTGATACAGAAGCACGAGTACGCGCTGCTGAACGCGGGCGATTTTGTGAGTGCGGAGGATGTCAAGCCACAACAGGGCCAGCAGGCTGTTTTGGATGTGGAGGAGGAGGATGAGGATGCTGAGTTTAGTGGGAGTGATGATGAGGAAAGAGCTGAGTGGGAGAGGAGGAGGGCGGCGAGGAAGTGAAAGGGCTCAAAGTTTTGCTGAAGGATAACAGGGGACTTGGTGAAACTTCTTTCTGAGCCATGTCTATATACCCGAAGAGACACCACAACATCCATACGAGACAGCAGCTGTGTGGAGCCGTGGACCGAACAGTACCGTTGGTGTCTAGAATGTCTCTTACGGCCCCTAGATATAAAGCTAGCATGGATATCTGGCTGCACTACGGTTGGATTTATGCTTTGTGCTTATTGCAGCATGTAAAGCGAGCGATATCACTAGAGTCTAGAGCGGAGCAAGTGTTCTAGATACAGATAGGGAAGTTGGAGATATCAGATCAATAGTTAATCAACATATACCTGGTCTTACTTAACTCGATAGAGGAAAGAAATGGGTTTGTTGCTTCCTAAGTATTGTTTAGTTTCACCTAAAAGCCACCTCAGGAGAGGCAAGTATTGGTTAGAAAAAGAGTGTTTTAGGGTATAAGACTAGTTAGGTAGGACAAAACAACGTCTATCAACCTCTAGGTCACATCCTTACCAAACTATGTCGATCCAGCATGCAGTACAAAACTTGACAGGTACAAGCAGGATAACCAAAGCCAATGAGAAAAAACAAAAGAGCGTGATCTCCAACCTGCAAAGCGCAGCCCGAAAGGTAAACAAACCATCAGCACCAGAAAACCATCCACATCCACATCCACATCGAAGCCACGCCACCCAAAACCCCAGCACCAGGCCGCGGTACCATCCCCGCGCCACTCGAGCCCTTCGGATTCACACTCTCAATATACGTCCGATTCTGCACCCTCTCCAAAACCTCCCTCGTCAGTCCCCTACCACTGGCTATTGTCCTCAACTCCTCCCCAAAGATCCTCAGAATATTCGTGCTCCTGCCCCTCGGACAAAACACCACCTCCCACCCGCCTCCATTAGGAATAATGAAGGTGCTCGTCTGATCATCAAACGCATAGCTGTACGCGTCCGGACACACCGTCTTCGCGTTCTCGCTGTACAGACTCGGGGTACAGACGCTCGGATCGTCGTACTCGCCCGTGCAGCAATCCTCAGGGTTCCCCGTCGCCGCGCAGGCCGACAGGCATGGATCAAACACGGGGCGCTGGATCGAGTCGTCTGGGTACGGGTAGATGCCGTCGCCGGGTTTCGTGGGCGGGTATTCTTGCAGGTCCCAGGGACACCAGCCGCCGACGGTGGGGTTGGTTTGGTCCGGTTCCCAGGGGATGGGGAAGGTCTTGTTGGTGTAGTAGAGCCCGGATCTAGAGGGCGGGTCGAGAAAGCCGGCTGAGGCGATGCAGACGCAGTTGGTTAGGTTCGGAGGGATCCAGGTCGTGTTGGCGGCGGGGATGTAGATGATGCCGAGGGGCAGGTTGTACCCGTCGACGAGAGAGATGTCGTAGAAGGTCTGGTCGGAGTTTATCCCGCCGATCAGGTTGAATTCGGCGAGGGTTACTGGGACTTGGCCCTGTTGTTTTGAAAATTGTGTGAGTACTCAGTGATATTGGCTGATAAAAAAGGTTATGAAAGAGTGAACTGCTAGGAAAACATACCGTAAACTCGCAGTCAAGCCCGCCAAAGCAGTCTCCAGTCATGCAAGCTGCGCCATTCCCATTCACGCCGTTGAGGTTGCTCGGCCCCGTTCCCTCGTCGTTGAATGAGCAGTTGGTCCGTCCCCATACCCTGCCTTGCCAGTCAGGACTGACAAACAGTGGCTTCGTCTCGCCAGGAGCAAGCTCGAAGCCGCCAACGCCAGGCCCGATACCATTCTGCGTACCAATCCCGGGCCATATCGTATCAGGACAGCTGTTGGTGATGACGATCGGTATAGGGGTCGGGTTTGGCGGGGTTGAGGTCGGATGCGAAGTGCCCTTTATCGTAGAGCTAGGGGGTAGAGGTGCAGAGGAAGCGATCGATGTTGGGCTGGTAGCGGGAAGCGGAAGCTTCGACGTAGGAGCAACAGCAGGAGGAGGTTTCGAAGTGGGACTCACAACAGGAGCCTTTGAGACGAACGTTGTAGGGAGGCGAGTTGAGTTGAAGCTTTGGGCTGCCACGCCGGCGGTTTGTCCATGGAGGATAAGTAAGAAGCCTAGGGCACCTCTGATGTAGCTTCCGAGACTGCCCCCGTGATGTTGTTTGTAGGTTGAGGGCGAGTGGCCTTCGATATCCGGTTTCGGTTTTCGGATACCCTTCTGACCAGGCTCAATGAGGGTATGTGACTTTTCGGTGACCATGGCGGTTGTCGGTCTCCTCGAGCGGTCACCAAGAGAAGACTGAGGAAGAAACGAAGGTTAACAGGCAGGATAATCTGTGCTCTGTTTATGTGAGTATTTGCGAGTAAGGCGCCTTTGAGGATGAGGCAAAAGGGGTACCCAAAATTTCCCTGGCGGAAGAAACCAAAAATCACACCGGATGAAAGAAGGGAAGCGTCAAAACGACCGACGAGGCATGAAGGGAATAGGGCTATTGTCGAGATCTAGAGGATTGCTGTGAGGTGTACGATTCGTAGTGATCATGAACTTGGGTAGGTTGAAAATGGACGACTAAAGGAAAAGACAAGCGATGTAGGTCATCGCCGGGTTTCCAACTTGAGTTCATGTTGACTGAAGCTTGATACCCACCAACTGCTTCCAAGAACTGATCTCAAGGCAAGAGTTACCTGAGCTGAGGGAACTGTCAGGGAGTAACGACTTATGATTCGCCCATTGTTCCGTGTGGTGGCCACCCTCCTTCATCACAGAYGCCGAATGAGAAAGTTGAGAAGGAAGTCATTGCCAGGTTGATAAACACAATGACGCAGGGACGGTTAAAATCGTGGACCCTTCCTTCATCGTGACCAGTACCATCCCGTGTGCCATGTGCCATGCTAGAAGTACCTACCCTTGGCACACTTCCCACTGGGCTTGGATCGCACGGACCTCGTCCAGATTTCATATTCCCCCAGAGTGCCACGCAAACCCCGGATTTTCCAAGCGGCTGGGACAGGCACAGGGACCGTTAGGTGGGGGTTTGACGTTGCCCGGTTCCACTATTAGGGCATTTTCACGTGCTGATGTCTCGACCGTGGACCGGCCCAAGAGGAAGAGCTCTGCTTCGTGGGTTGAAAAAATGAAGACATATACACTTTCTGAAGGATGAATTAGATAGTATCTGTTTCAACTCGTAATAGATTGCCCCCCTACTCACTCGTGTTTCCCTGAGGCATCCAATCAGTCCCTATCTTTTTCACAACAACACCTCATCCTTAGTTGAAATGGTGGTCAATTCGCCTGCTGCTTTGACAATCCGCTGTCATGCTACGTTAAAAGGTATCATTCAAGATCCGACATGAAAAAGTTAAGAGAAAGAAAACTGTCACCCCATCTACCCAGATACGACTCCCCTTTTATCTGAACCTCGCGCGGCAGCGGCCCATGACCTCTCCTTGGCACACCAGCTCAGCGCTGAACTCGGAACCGTCCAAAGTGAGATAGATATCGAAATAGACGCGGTAGAAGGTACCCTGTGGTGTGTCCATACGCTCGAAATCCTTCTCAAGGTTCTTGCGCGACAGATCCGACGTGAGCGTTACCACTTCCTTGATCCCTGTTTCGACACTGTCAGTTTTCATCCATGATCAAATAGCAGCACGCATGACTCACTTGGATCTTTGGTATACTCCGGGCAGACATCATCGTCGCAGGCATACAAGATATCTTCGTACATGAGAGTAGCACCAGGTGCCACTTGACGGAAGAAGGAAACCTTGACCGGCTCGCCAATCTTGACCTTCTGTCCCTTCTGAACAAAGATCTGCCGCGTGAACTTGCAGCGATCCTTGCCATCGAGCGAGGGAACACGGTACGCCTCAGGATGGTAACCCTCCTTGAAAGGTTGGAGGGTGGCCATGAGGTAGTGGCGACGAGCAACACGGTGAGTGATAACTCTTTCAGTGATACCAGCCGTGACAGCACCCTTGACAATAGCGGCGACCGAGTCCATGGGGCGGACAACCTTGGACTGGAACTGCGGTGGAACGTGAAGCTTGATTTGTTGGAAGAGGTATTCCGACGCACCGAAACCACCAACAACGAGAATGTTCTGCAGTGTGCGATTCTGTGCCTGAATGGCAATGATCTGGTTTCTGACAAGCTCCAAGATGCGGTTTACTACCGGCTCGAAGCATTGCAGAATCTCCTCGTTTGTGAACGTCATGTAACCTTCTTCAATGCCTGCTTCAGGGAATTCAGCTTCGATACCAACATCGACAGCCCACTTCTGACCGTTATTCCGGAAGTCGGCCTTGATTCGGTTTTCGAAGTCCATGATGCACTTGGCGTAGACGCGACCGGCAGTCTTGGATCCATCAGGTAGCTTCATCTTCCTGATCTTTGTCCGCAGAATGTTACTGAAGTTCCGGTTCAGAGCAGTCGAACCGCACGAGTCACCAGAGCCAGCAGTGCATTCCGCGACAGTGAACGGATTCTCGTCCTCGACTTCATACGCGATCAAATCCACCGTTCCACCGCCACAATCAACAATGAGAACCGCATCGTGTACCTTGAGGTTGAGAAGGCCCGTCTTGGAGCAGAAGAGCGCTGCGGCTTCGGGCTCACTGACCAGCGTTAGACGGTTGTCGTTCTCATCGCGGAGGAAGCCAGCCTGAATGGCGGCAGCTCGAGTCGCGGCCTTTCCAGCGTCGTTCCAAATAGCAGGTACCGTAAGATAATAGCGGATGTTCCTCTCTTCACGGTTGAAGACTTCACCTAGAGTCTTCTGGAGGGCGGCGCGCATGGCCTGGCGGAGCTTGAAGAGATAGTCGGCCGCAACATCGATCTCCGACTTTCCGGGTGGAAGAGGCGGCAGGTTAATGGGATCGATATATGTGTTGCCCGACAGCATAAGCTGGAGCTTGAACCACTCCACCTTTTGCACGCCAGGCTTTGGGTAACCAGTCGGTGCTAGGGCATCGGCGATATCGGGGCCCCATCCAACAACCTTTTGGTATTGGTCATAGTAGAGAACAGTAGGAATCTACACGAGAGTATGTTAGTGTTATGGTCCATGCTGAAGGCACGACAACAATGGGAGGTCAGCGAACCTTTTGCTTTGTGTAAGAGCCAGCGCCGGGCCACTCTGTGATGATGTCCTCCTTGGCCTCGTTGTTGGTAGCGAAAGCGAAAGCGACACCGGAGAAGGTGGTACCCTATGATTACTAGGTTAGCAACCGGCATGAGAGGAGACTAGTCTGGGTCCATAAGACTTACAAAGTCGATACCAACGATGAGCTGAGCCTTGCTACGGCTGTTGCCCTCCACCTCGGCAGCAGTGTTGCGATAGGGAGCAACGGGGCCGGTGGGCTGGGGCGGCGGAGGGTATCCTTGAGCACCAGCATATCCCGGCGGGCCTCCCTGTAGAGGAGGAGGACCACCTCCCATGACGGGCGGAGGATAGCCGGAGACAGGGGGAGCCCCGGTGTTGATGGGCGGGGGACCGCCGTCGCAAATGGTCGGCGGT